>ML428822.1:17856-64753 GCA_005239525.1 Nicotiana knightiana | reverse complement strand
CCTTCGACGTTTCCTCCCCAGGCTTGAATTTTGCGTCATATATCAAAGTTCTCATCTGGTATTGACGACCTACCTTGTCCTTCACGTAATAAACAATTTTCGACGTAAAACCAATAAAATCTTGCCATAACGTCAACCATATTAATACATGTCTATCGCGAAGGAAACCAATATTACAGTCACCTTTAATTCCACATTGAAGCGGCACAATTCGACGTAATTNTCACCCATTCTGTCCGCACCCCTCCAGTCGACTCATTCTTTATATCCATGCGCACCTTATTAGGTAAATCATTTAACAAGTCAACAAGAACCTTTACTCGCGCACAACTCGGTCTTGTTTTATTGATTGTTGCCATATCAAGGTGAAGTGGTTTCCCCACAGCTGCCGCTAACGAGAATAAACATTCCTTTACAAAAAATGTTGGTAATAAATTTGGGAACGAAATCCATGCCATCACCTTCGACGTTTCCTCCCCAGGCTTGAATTTTGCGTCATATATCAAAGTTCTCATCTGGTATTGACGACCTACCTTGTCCTTCACGTAATAAACACTTTTCGACGTAAAACCAATAAAATCTTGCCATAACGTCAACCATATTAATACATGTCTATCGCGAAGGAAACCAATATTACAGTCACCTTTAATTCCACATTGAAGCGGCACAATTCGACGTAATTCATTAAGTTCCGGCCATCCATAAGAAAATTTGCAAACAACAGCATATTGCAAACCTTCAATCAAGTTCATACGATCCACCTCTGCTTCAGTGAATTCTACCATAGGCTGTCCTTGAAGTAAAACTGGTCGACG
This sequence comes from Nicotiana knightiana, assembly GCA_005239525.1. Lineage (NCBI taxonomy): Eukaryota > Viridiplantae > Streptophyta > Magnoliopsida > Solanales > Solanaceae > Nicotiana > Nicotiana knightiana. Next base: position 63,938 of record ML428822.1, on the reverse strand, counting down.
CAAGGAAATTGGTTCAGTTTGGCACTGTTTTGTCGACGTTCCATGCACTGCTGCGTTAATTACTGCTGGTTTCAGTATTTTAGAGTAACCTATGGTTGGGTATTGTTGTTATTGGACGTATCTGGCTGGGCGTGGGTAGGGGAGGGGTCATTTAGTGTTCTTTATATGTACGGACTCATGAGATGATGAAGAACAGTTTGGCATAAAACTTTATGAGTTTTGGGACGTGGGCCGGGGGGTCGGGTTTGACCAATTTCGGGATTTTTGAGCATTTTTTATACATTTCTATTGGGATTAGTTCCTTAGCATATTGTAATGATATACATCTGATTGTTGGTAGATTTCGAGCACCCGGAGGCCGAATTTAGAGGAAAGGGCTCTGCGGAGTAGTGTATTAGCCGGTTTTGAGGTAAGTAACGCTTTCAAACTTGGAACTAAGGGATCGAAACCCCAAACTATTTGATATATGATGTTAATTAAGGTGACGCACTGGCCAAGTGACGGGCATGCGGGCGTACACCGAATATTTGTAGCCTGGCTAATCCAATGGCACTGTCTAATGGTTATCTTAGGTTGATATTTGTTCTGTGAAGGTGGCATTTACCTTGAACACAATAGAAATCATGCTAAGTATAAATGTTAAGGCTTCACGCCGATATGTTCAGATCGGAACGGTCGATTATTGCTGTCTCTATTTATGATTATTGTTTTCATATACTCTGTCCTGTTATAGTATATGTTTTATGCCATAGTCTCGTAAGATGCTAGTTTATTCTATATTATCATTGGTTGGGTTGAATTTCATATCTTAGAGCATTGTCAGTGAGACTGGAAGGTACTGATTGAGTGAGGCTTGAAGCCTGGTTTTGAGACAGTTATGAGGTCGGACTGTACACCGGGGCGACCCTGGAATCATGCCTTCGTTAGCTTGATATAGCACTTGGGCTTAAAGGAGCCCCTCCGGAGTCTTTACACCCTAGTGAGCGCACAGATATTGAGGGATGGATTTCCCTGGACATGGATCTTGTCCGAGTATTATGTTCCGGAGATGGATCTTCTCTGTGGGTCTTATGTTCTGGAGATGGATCTTCTACGTGGGGGCTGGATCGGCCTTTTTCCTCAGTACTAGGTGATTGTGTCACTTGTGTTATGTAATATCCGGGATGGACTTTCCCTGGGTCGGAAGGCCGTATTCTAATACTAAGTGGAACACCTTATGATAGTTTGATTACTGAGTATACATCCTTCTTGATTCTATATGAATTCATGCTAGTATGCAGAGTTATAGACATATATTGATGCATCGTGTTTATTTCCTGATATATTAATGTCATGTCCAAGTTATATATTGTTCGAATTATCGGATGTTTAGTCCGTCACTACCTCTCAGCCCGTAGTTTGGTTTCGTTACTGCTGAGTTGGTGTACTCACGTTACCCCCTGCACCTTGTGTGCAGATCCAGGTACAGCGGGATTCAGCTCTGGTCAGTGACTAGCAGTAGTTTTCATCAAAGTTGAGGAGGTAGCAGTTGGCGACCGTCATCTCGTCTTCTCTTCCTTTTCTACCATTGTATTCATTTTCAGACTATGTTGGACCTTTCTTTTTTGTTGTATTAAGTACTAGCAGCTTATGATTGTGTGACACTGGATCCGGGGTTTGTAGGATTTGGGTTTTGAATTTCATAAACTGGTTTCCAAATTTTGATTTATTATTATTTTATTTGGAGACTTGTTAAGAAGGATATTTTATTGGAAATTGTATTTAGTTAGATAAAATGGGTGGCTTGCCTGGTTCCACGACAGGCGCCATCACGACTCTGGAAATTGGTCGTGACACGTTGGTATAAGAGCCCTAGGTTAAATGGGTCTCACCAGTCATAAGCAGGTTTAGTAGAGTCTTGCTGATCGGTACGGAGACGTCTGTACTTATCTTCGAGAGGCTACAAAACCCTTAGGAAAGCCCCACATCTTTGATTTCTGTCGTGCGACTCTGTTGAACTCTGAAACTAAACTTCTGTTATTTTCATTCTCTCACAGATGGTGAGGACTCGTGCTACCGATAGTGGTGACCAGATCCCAGAAGGACCAGCCCGAGGTTGAGGCCGTGGAAGAGGGAGGGGTGCAGCCCGCACAGCCACCGGGGCACTACCCGTGGACCCTCCCATTGCCCAGGAGCAGGTCCCCGCAGCTGAGATTTCAGCGGGGCAGACTCAGGCACCAGCAGTGCCCATTGTGATTCTGGGTATTCAGGAGACCCTAGCCCAAATTTTGACGGTGTGCACCGGCTTGGCACAGGCCGTCACTATGTCCACTACTGCTACAACTTCTCAGGCCGGAGGATGCATCTATACTACAGCTGCCCGGATACCTGAGCAGGTCACCCAGGGACTTCAGACACCTGGGGCAGCCCCAATGCAGCAGATTGCTCCGGTACAGGATTATGTGGTCCCAAATTTAGCTGATGATGAGCAGCGTAGGTTGGAGAGGTTCAGCAGACTCCAGCCTCCGACTTTTAATGGTACAGAGGGCGAGGATGCTCATGCCTTCTTGGACAATTGTCATAGGATACTATGTACTGCATGGATATTAGAGGCCAGTGGGGTTCCATTCACTACATTCCAGTTTTCAGGAGCTACACTTGCTTGGTGGGAGGCCTATGAGAGGCGTAGACCCGCTGATGAATCACCCCTTACATGGTACAAGTTATCCATTCTCTTTCTGGAGAAGTAAATACCACAGTCTCACAAAGAGGAGCTGCGCAAAGAGTTCGAGTAGTTGCGTCAGGGAGACATGACCGTGACACAGTATGAGATGAGGTTCTCTGAGTTAGCCCGTCATGCCATCTGGCTAGTTCCCATAGATAGAGAGACGATTTGGATATTTGTTGATGGTCTCGCTTATCAGCTACGGATTTTTCTGACCAGGGAGAGGGTATCTGGTGCTTCTTTTGAGGAGGTAGTTGACATAGCCAGTTAGATTGAGTCAGTACGTCGCCAAGAGTGTGTTGAGAGAGAGGCAAAGAGGCCTTGGGGTTCTGGTAGTTATAGTGGTGATCACTTAGGAGGTCAGTCTTGGCACAACAGAAGCTGACCATTCAGGCCTCCTCCACCAGCTTGTCCAGCTTACAGTGGTGCTTCATCAGGACACGGTCCCCGTAGCTCTCATCTGGACCGTTCCTCATTTAGTGCACTTCCAACCCAAAGCCCATCCCGGCCACCATCAATTCAGGGTTCCTCAGCACATGGTTCTTCTAGCAGCTACTCTAGTTCTAGGGGTTCCCTTCAGTCCCCATCGACAATTACTGGGAGGGGTTGTTTTGAGTGTGGGGATCCGGGTCACATCAAGAGGTATTGTCCCCGCCTTTCTAGTAGTTCATTTCAGCACAGGAACCAGCCTCCAACTTCAGCACCAGTTTATACACCACCCGCTCAAGCTGCCAGGAGCGGAGGTCAGTAAATTAGGGGCCGCTCTAGAGGGGGAGGTCGGTCAGGTGGAGGGCAGGCCCATTTCTATGCATTTCTTGGCTGACCAGATTCCATAGCTTCAGATGCAGTGATTACAGGTATTATCTCAGTCTGTCACCGAGATGCTGCAATATTATTTTATCTTGGTTCTACATATTTATATGTTTCTTCATACTTTGCACATTTTTTGGATACGCCCTGTGAGTCTTTGTTTTTAGCTGTTCATGTGTCGACTCCGATGGGGGATACTTTTGTGGTAGACCGAGTGTACCGGTCTTGTATTATATCTATTGGGGGTCGGAAGACCTGGGCAGATCTATTATTACTTAGCATGGATGACTTTGATGTGATTTTGGGCATGGATTGGCTATCTCCATGCCATGCGGTTCTTGACTGCCACGCCAAGACCGTGACCTTAGCGATGCCCGGATTGCCGAGGATTGAGTGGAGAGGTTCGGTGGAGTACGTGCCTAGCAGGGTGATTTATTTTCTAAAGGCTCAGCGTATGATTGGGAAGGGGTGTGAGCCTTATCTGGCCTTTGTGAGGGATGTTAGTAGTGAGACTTCTTCCATTGATTTTTGTTTCTATGGTTCGTGAGTTCCCAGACGTTTTCCCAGCAGACCTGCCAGGCATGCCACCTGACAGGGACATTGATTTTGGTATTGACTTATTTCCTGAGACCCAGCCTATCTCTATTCCCCCTTACCGCATGGTCCTAGCAGAGTTGAAGGAATTGAAGGAACAACTTCAGCAACTCCTAGATAAGGGGTTCATTCGGCCTATTGTGTCACCTTGGGGTGCACCAGTATTGTTCGTAAAGAAGAAGGATGGATCCATGCGTATGTGCATTGACTATAGGCTGTTGAACAAGGTTACGGTGAAGAACCGGTATCCTCTACCCCGTATTGATGACTTGTTCGATCAGCTTCAGGGAGCTAGGGTGTTCTCCAAGATTGACTTGAGGTCTGGATACCATCAGCTGAAGATTCAGGATTCTGATATTCCGAAGACTGCTTTTAGGACAAGATATGGCTACTATGAGTTTCTAGTTATGTCTTTTGGGCAGACCAATACCCCAACCGAGTTCATGCATTTGATGAACATCATGTTTCAGCGTTACCTTGATTCATTCGTTATTATGTTCATGGATGACATCCTGGTGTACTCTCGTAGCCAGGAGGAGCACGCTCAACATTTGAGGGTTGTGTTGCAGAGATTGATGGAGGAGAAGCTTTATGCAAAGTTCTCCAAATTTGAGTTTTGGCTTGGTTGGGTAGCTTTCTTGGGTCACGTAGTGTCTAGTGAGGTCATTCAGGTGGACCCGAAGAAGATAGAGGCGGTGCAGAGTTGGCCCAGACCGTCCTCAGCTACGGAGATTAGGAGCTTCCTAGGTTTGGCGGGTTATTACCGTCGCTTTGTGGAGGGATTTTCTTCTATTGCTTCATCTTTGACCAGATTGACCCAGAAGGGTGCTCCATTCAGATGGTCCGATGAGTGCGAGGAGACCTTTCAGAAGCTCAAGTCAGTATTGACTACAACTCCGGTATTGGTATTACCTACGGGTTCGGGTTCTTACACAGTCTATTATGATGTTTCTTGAGTTTGATTGGGAGCAGTTTTGATGCAGGACGGTAGGGTGATTGCCTACGCGTCTAGACAGTTGAAGGTGCACTAGAAGAATTATCCTGTGCACGAACTTGAGTTAGCTGCCATTGTTCATGCCTTAAATATTTGGCGGCATTACTTGTATGGGGTACAATGTGAGATTTTCATTGATCATCGTAGCTTGCAGTATCTGCTCAGGCAGAAGGACTTGAATTTGCGTCAGAGGAGATGGCTAGAGCTTCTTAAGGACTATGAATTAACTATTTTGTATCACCCTGGGAAGGACAATGTAGTGGCCGATGCCTTGAGTCGTAGAGCCGAGAGTTTAGGGATCCTAGCTTACCTTTCAGCAGCAGAGCGACCGTTAGCACTTGATGTTCAGGCTTTAGCGGGATAGTTTGTGAGATTGGATTTTTCAGAACCTCTCTGGGTGGTAGCTAGCATGGCTTCCCGTTCTTCTTTATTTGACCAGATTAAGTCACGACAGTATTATGACCTCCACTTGTTAGTTCTTCAGGATAGAGTTCGTTGGGGTGATGCTCGAGATGTGACTATTGGTGATGACAGAGTTATGAGGATGCAGGGCCGTATTTGCGTGCCCAATGTGGATGGTATTCGAGAGTTGATATTAGCAGAGGCTCACAGTTCGTGATATTCTATTCATCCGGGTGCCGCGAAGATGTACCAGGATCTAAGACAGCAGTATTGGTGGAGGTGGATGAAGAGAGATATTGTTGAGTATGTAGCACGGTGTCTCAACTGCCAGCAGGTCAAGTATGAGCACCAGAGACCAGGTGGATTACTATAGAGGTTAGATATTCTAGAGTGGAAGTGGGAGCAGATTACTATGGACTTTGTAGTTGAGCTTGCACGAACTTCAAAGGGTTTTGGTGTTATTTGGGTCATTGTAGATAGATTGACCAAGTCCGTGCACTTTATTCTTATCAACACTTCTTATACTTCAGAGCGGTTAGCTGGTATTTACATTAAAGAGAATTTCCGATTGCATGGAGTCCCGGTTTCTATTATTTCTGATAGAGGTACTCAGTTCATATCTCAATTTTGGAGGGCCGTACAGAGAGGTATGGGTACTGAGGTAGAGTTGAGCATTGCATTTCATCCTCAGACCGACGGGCAGTCGGAAAGAACTTTTCAGATTTTGGAGGACATGTTACAAGCTTGTGTGATTGATTTTAGTGGTTCGTGGGATTAGTTCCTACCACTAGCGGAGTTTGCATATAATAACAGCTACCAGTTCAGTATTCAGATGGCCCCGTATGAGGCCTTATATGGTAGGAGGTGTAGATCTCCGATTGGTTGGTTCGAGCCTGGTGAGGCTAAGTTATTGGGCAGAGATTTGATTCAGGATGCGTCGAAGAAGGTGAAGTTGATTCAGGAGCGACTTCACACGACGCAGTCTAGATAGAAAAGTTATGCGGACCGGAAGGTTCGGGATGTGTCTTTTATGGAAGGGGATAAGGTACTGCTGAAGGTAAGACCCATGAAGGGTGTTATGAGGTTCGGAAAGCGAGGAAATCTAAGTTCGTGGTTTATTGATCCTTTCGAGGTGCTTCAGAAGGTTGGAGAGGTGGCTTATAAACTTGCCTTGCCGCCCAGTCTATCGAGTTTTCATCCAGTATTTCATGTGTCGATGCTCAGAAAATATGTTGGTGACCCGTCTCATGTGTTAGACTTCAGCACAGCTCAGCTCGAGGATTTGAGGTAAGGTCTCTGCGGAGTAGTGTATTAGCCGGTTTTGAGGTAAGTAACGCTTCCAAACTTGGAACTGAGGGTTCGAAACCCCAAACTATTTGATATATGATGTTAATTAAGGTGTCTCACTTGCCAAGTGACGGGCATGCGGGCGTACACCAAATACTTGTCGCCTGGCTCATCCCATGGCACTGTCTAATGGTTATCTCAGGTTGATATTTGTTTTGTGAAGGTGGCATTTACCTTGAATGTAATAGAAATCATGCTAAGTATAAATGTTAAGGCTTCACGCCGATATGTTCAGACCAGAACGGTCGATTATTGTTGTCTTTATTTATGATTATTGTTTTCATGTACGCAGTCCTATTATAGTATATGTTTCATGCCTCAGTCTCGTAAGTTGCCAGTTTATTCTATATTATCATTGGTTGGGCTGATTTTCATTTGTTAGAGCATTGTGAGTGAGACTGGAAGGTACTGACTAAGTGAGGCTTGAAACCTGGTTTTGAGAGAGTTATGAGGTCGGACTGCACCCCACAGCGACCCTGGAATCATGCCTTCGTTGGCTTGATATATTACTTGGGCTAAATGGAGCCCCTCCGGAGTCTTTAGTCCCCCAGTGAGCGCACGGATATTGAGGAATGGATTTCCCTGGACATGGATCTTGTTCGAGTATTATGTTCCGGAGATGGATCTTCTCCGTGGGGGATGGATCGGCATTTTCCCTCAGTACTAGGTGACTGTGTCACTTGTGTTATGTAATATCCGAGATGGACTTTCCCTGGGCCGGAAGGCCGTATTCTAGTATTGTGTGGACCACCTTATGAGAGTTTGATTTCTGAGTATACATCCTTCTTGATTCTATACCAATTCATGCTAGTATGCAGAGTTACAAACATATATTGATGCATCGCGTTTATTTCCTGATATATTACTGTCATGTCCAAGTTATATACCATTGTTCGAATTATCGGAGGTTTAGTCCGTCATTACCTCTCAGCCCGTAGTTTGGTTTCGTTACTACTGAGTTGGTGTACACACGTTACCCCCTGCACCTTATGTGCAGATCCAGGTACAGCAGGATTCAGCTCTGGTCAGTGGGTAGCAGCAGTTTTCATCAGAGTTGACGAGGTAGCAGCTGGTGACCGTGATCTCGTCTTCTCTTCATTTTCTAATGTTGTATATATTTTCAGACTATGTTGGTCCTTTCTTTTTGGTTGTATTAAGTACTAGCAGCTCATGACTATGTGACACTGGATCCGGGGTTTGTAGGATTTGGGTTTTGAATTTCATAAACTCGTTTCCAAATTTTGCTTTATTAATATTTTATTCACAGACTTGTTAAGAAGGATATTTTATTGGAAATTGTATTTAGTTAAATAAAATGGGTGGCTTGCCTGGTTCCACGACAGGCGCCATCACAAATCTGGAAATGGGTCGTGACAAGAAAGTTTATGAGGGGCAGTGCCCTGGTGGGCGCCTGGCGCTAGCCAGGGTGCCGGTGACAAGAATTTTTCCTTTTTTGCCCGGGACACGGTTATTTCGGCCCTAAACCTATCCAACACGTATAAAAGCAAGTCTAAGCTTATTTTTGAGGGGTTGGTCACCACTTTGGATGAAATATACACACGGAATTGCTAGGGAGCAAAGGATTCTTAGTTTTCTTCATCTTTTTCTAGTATTTACAATTAATTCAACACTTATGCAATTGTTTGATTTTAGCATGAGTGGCTAAACACCCATTGTTCTGGGATTGTGATTTAGCCATGGATATTGTTATTCGACATTAGCTTAACCTTGATTATAGCTTACCCAATATATGGTTGTTTCTTCAATTCTGTGTTTAATTGCTTAATTGTCTGGCCGGCAGTTAGGTTCTATATACTATCTTGCTATGCTTGGGAGAGCCGTGTATAGATTAGAGAAGAATGTAAGAGAGCGCGATCTTAACCCTTCAGGGGAGCGGATTTCTGGTTAGAATAGGAATATACCTAGTCACCGTGCTTAATTAAATATTGTAATCTTAGTGCGTTCTAATAGATTAATTTCATAGGAATATAGGCATTAATCTATAGAATAGGCGAGTAGTGCTTCGGGAGAAGTCTATGAGAGAAATTATCGATTAATTAGCACTCATGAGTGAATTATATCAAAGGGAGAGTTAATTAGAATGCAATACGAGTGGTGAATTGATCACAACCCTGGAATATTTGTCTCTATTGAATACACAACAATCAACTCGTTACTTGATAATTAGTTATTTCTTAGAATCGTAGTATAATATAGTTACATTCCTGGATTTTTATTTTGGCTTGATTGAATAACAATTATAGTGATTTAATAAGTAGTTTACACAAGTCTCTATGGGTTCGACACTCGATTTATCATTATATTACTTGTACGACCACGTATATTTGCGTGTGTGTTTAACAAGTTTTTGGCGCTGTTGTCGGGGACTTGAATATAGACTACTTTCTAGTTTTTGCTTTAATTGTGTATTTTGTCCAGTCTAAGGTTACTTGATTATTACTCTAATCTCTAGAACTTATATTGAATGCGTAAGGTCAGAAGCTAGGACAGACTTGATGGCTTTGACCCCGAACCTGAGAGAACATTTCGTAGGAGGTTGAGGGAAGCAAGGGATATATACAATATTCAGATGCTCATTCAAATTCCTATGAACATGGAAGAGGACCAACACATGGCCGTTCAGAAGGTAGCAATGCCCAGTATTGCTAATGTTACCTCTAGCATCGTGAAGCCCATAATCACTGGGCACTTTGAGCTGAAATAGAGCATGATCCAGTTACTTCATGCAAACGGGCAGCTTATGGGTCTTCCACACGAGGATCCTCAGCAGCACATTCTGAACTTCTTGGAGATTAGTGATAATTATATCACTAATGGGGTCAAGCCAGATTATGTGATGCTCACGCTTTTCCCATTATCTCTGTTGGGAGAAGCAAAGCGATGGCTAAAGGCAGAACCAGCTAATTCATTACAACATAGAGCGATTTGGCGAGAAAATTTCTGGCAAGGTTCTTCCCTTCAGGCAAGACTGCAAAGATCAGAAGTGAGATAGTCTCCTTTAAACAGAAAGCAAGCGAATCTTTATATTCAGTATGGGAAAGGTTGAAGGGGCTACTCAGAGACTGTCCTCATCACAATCAGACAAACGAAATGTTAGTTCACACTTTCATTGAGGGGCTCCATCCTCAAATAAAAATTGTGGTTGATGTAGCAGCTGGAGGTCAGGTATTGCAGAATAATTATGATGAAATATTTGCGTTATTGAATAAATTCTCCAAAAGCAATCCATACTGGCAAGGTGAGATGGGAAGGAATGTTGTTCAAAAGTCACCAAGGGTTCTTGAACTAGATGTTGTCTCAGCATTGTCAGCTCAGATCTCTACATTGACTAACCAAGACAATCAGATGACCCTGATCATTAAAAAGCAACAGTCTCCACCACTGCAACAGGCCCAGCCAGTGCAACCAGTGCAACATATACAGGTATTTTGTGAAGTCTGTGGAGAGGGTCACATGAGCAATCTATGCCCATCAATCCAGAGTCTGTATATTTTGTTGGTAATGCAAATCGAGGCCAAACAAATCAGTATGGGGACACTTACAATCCCAACTGGAGGAACCACCCAAATTTCTCTTGGGGTGGAAATCAAGGCAATCAGAATCAGTATCGACCTCAAGCACCTCAACAACAATACAGACCACCTCAGGCTAAACATCAAGCTAGCCTTGAAGAGATTATGAAGAGAATGATGAACGACCAACTTGCTTTCAATCAGAACATAATGGCTGATCACCAGGCCCAAGCAGCAGCAATGAGAAACTTGGAATGCCAACCAAGACAACTTGCTAGTGCCCAAAATACCAGACTAGTAGGAGCTCTTCCTAGTGATACTGATCCTAATCCTAAGGCTCAAGTCAATGCAATTACCTTGACAAATGGAAGAATACAAGAAGAAGCTCCAAAGACAAAGAAGAATAGAGCTCATCCTGAAGGAGAATTAGTTCCCAAGCCAGTTGAGGAAAATTAGAAAGATGATAAAGGACCCGAGCCAGTAATTGAAACAAGGCCACCACCTCCGTTTCCACAAAGACTGCAGAGGCAAAAAGATGATGCTAAGTACAAGAGATTCCTAGATATGTTGAGCCAAGTGAGTGTGAATTTTACTTTGGTGGAAATTTTGCAAGAAGTGCCTAAGTATGCAAGGTATCTCAGAGATATTGTGGCAAACAAACGAAGACATGCAGAGTTCGAAACAGTTGCACTTACTGAAGAGTGCAGTGCCACGGTTCAGAGTAAACTTCCTCCTAAGTTGAAGGATACTGGGAGTTTCAAAATTCCTTTGTTTCTTGGAACACAAGAAGTTGGTAGAGCCCTGTGTGATTTAGGGGCTAGTATAAATTTGATGCCCTCTTCTTTATTCAAGAAACTCGGATTGGGGGTGCTTAGACCTACTACAATCACTTTACAGTTAGCTGATAGGTCGCTAGTTATGCCAGATCGAATTATTGAGGATGTGTTAGTTCGATTGGGAAAGTTTATTCTTTCCGCTAAATTTATTGTGCTTGATTACGAGGCAGATGAGGAAGTGCCCATTATTTTGGGGCGATCATTCTTAGCTACTGGTGGAGCAATTATTAATGTGAGGACAGGGAAGTTAAAAATGAGAGTGGACGATGAGGAGGTCACTTTTAATGTGTACAAGGCACTTAAACTCCCAAAGCATTATGAGGACATGTGCATGATTACTGTGGTCGACGTGAAGGGGATAGAGCAGAGTCCTTATGTGAATGGAAGTGATCCATAGGAGGTGGTGTTGCATGATGAGGGTGTAAATATAATTGAGAAAAGAGCCAGACATGAAAAAGGAGACCCGTTAAGAGCGTGCCAAAAAGGCTAGGCTTCATGGGAGAAAGAAGAAGAGAAAGCACCCAGCCTGAGCAGAGTAGCAGAGTCGTGCCACGACTATAAATAAAGCGCTTGTTGGAGGTAACCCATCCTGTATATCTTTTATTTTTATTTTTTTTAAGTGTCGAGTTTTGTGTTGTTTTTATTTTGCAGAGTAGGGAAAGTATGAGTATCGAAAGTTGAAGCTGAGGGGCATGTTTGAGCTTAAGTGTGGGGTCATCCCGACTCTAAATATTGAGAATCATGTCCGAGCTAAGCCCGAGAGGGTCTCAGGTAGTATTTCTCACCTTTGTTTTAATATTTTTCTTTGTGATCATGCATCGAGGACTATGCATAACATAAGTGTGGGTTGGGGAAACTACTTTCTGAGGTGTAATTGTATAAACTTATTATTTTTTAGAAAAATCTCGGACTTTTCCCAATGATGGATCTGTTGGATAATTTTCTTGAGGGATAAAGTCCGATTAAAGAAAATTCCAAAAAGATTTTTTTTCTTTTTTTAAGGATAGTTAAGGTAGTATCCCTTGGTTTTTCTTTGGGCACCGGTTCTTTTCCAAGGGTGTAACTTGAACCGGGCACTTAAAATTATTTGTCTTTATTGAGTAGTTAGGAAGAAACTGAGTAACTTAGAAATACCCATTGACATGTTTGGTGCTAAGCATATTAGGTTATGACATATATTCTTCTTTCCCTTGTATTTGGTTTGACATGTGATGCATGTCTAAAAAAAATAGCCTATTTTGTGACGCCTTAGCTCAGTTGCTTGACTTGTATGCTACATAGTGTAATATTGCTTAATTCTCTAAATTTTGTGTGCTTGCTTGACTTGAGAGTTGAACAAAACCGTTCTGATTGAGTCATGTGCAATGTGTGAGTGAGGTTTAGTGATTTTCTATGCTATCCTGTGTAGTCTAGAACTTGCCCCGTGTGTTAATCTAAGCGAAATTGTAGGTTATGCTAGTCTAGGAGATGACGTAGGCATTTTCTTGCTTGATCATGGATGTGCTTGTCACATAAGAATTAAATTTCCATTGCTAGCCCCTTTGAGCCTTTTGACATTTTCTTTGGTACCCACATTACAAGTCGTACCCCTATTTTGGTTTTAAATTGAGAGTTTTGCACATTTTCCTCCTAAGGCACTTAATCGCTAAAAGAAGTAAGGTGAGATATTGGGGAGTAGCTTTTGAGTGGAGCCATAGAAAGGCCTGTTGGTGCACTAAAATTGTATTCAAAAGTCACTAGCCATTGAATCTTCATGTATGGAGTGCGTGTAGAAAATAAAGAGAAAAAAAAAATAGTAAAAGTATGTACAAAAATATACACACCTCTAATTTTTATTAATTTGTGCTAGTGAAAATATAGAAGTGCTTAATTGAAAAAGGGCTATGTTGAATATGAATTGTGGCAAGGGAATTGGTTGAGAAGAATATGTGTTGATTTGTGAAGGTAGTGTATTAAAGTGCTTAGGAGGGTTAGTCACTATTCCTAAATATATCCTACCCGTCCCTTAGCCTACATTACAACCTTAAAAGTCCTAATTGATCCTAGATTTGGTTAACTTAAAGTAGTAGAGATCTACACTAAGGGCAAGCTTATGGTACGACCACGGGATGCATATGAATTCTTTGTGAGAGTGAGTGAATTTTTGTTCAAGCGTGTGATGTCCTTAAATTATATTCAAAAAGCATATTTGAATGTGGGGACTAGTTATATCCACTCTTTTGTTTGTTGGTGAGGGCACATGATCTCATAAACGATTGGTAATGTTGTAAACTTTCTTGTTGGGTAGGTGCGTGAATTGAGAAGGCTTAGTGGTTGCAAGTTGACTCTTGAGGTTGGGTGGTTGCAATTAGGTTATTGGTATGATTGATAGAGTAGTTATACTTGGGCATGTTTAAAGAAGGGGAAGAATGTGAAATTTTGTATGTTCATACTTGATTGCCAGTATCGATCATAGTCAAGGAGTAAGGTGTGTGATTTAAAGTAAAATGCTCCTTTATAATGAACTTTGTACGTGTTGAAGGGTAGTAGATTGTCCCATTGCTCGAGGATGAGCAAGAGTCTAAGTGTGGGGTGTTGATGTTTAGGTTAAAGTGTATATATTTCTATGTATATCACCTCATATTTTACTTTTCTTTCGAGAGTTTTAGATTTTAAATATGATGATTTATATTAATTTGAAGTGTTTTAATGTGTAGGAATTATTCGGGATCAATTGGGGGCGAAACGCGCGAAATTAGAGCTAAAACGCAAAAATCGGGCAAAAAGCGATTTCGGGCACCACCTGTGACACTGGAGGCAGAAAGTTTATGAGGGGCAGTGCCCTAGTGCTCGCTCGGCGCTAGCCAGGGCGCCGATGACGAAAAATTTTCCTATTTTGCCTGGGATACAGTTATTTCGGCCCTAAACCTACCCAACACGTATAAAAGCAAGTCTAAACTTATTTTTGAGGGGTTGGACGCCACTTTGGAGTAAATATACACACGGAATTGCTAGGGAGCGAAGGATTATCAGTTTTCTTCATCTTTTTCTAGTATTTACAATTAATTCAACATGTATGCAATTGTTTGATTTTAGCATGAGTGGGTAAACACCCATTGTTCTGGGGTTGTGATTTAGCCATGGATATTGTTATTCGACATTATCTTAACCTTGATTATAGTTCACTCAATATATGGTTGTTTCTTCAATTATGTGTTTAATTGCTTAATTGTCTGGACAGTAGTTAGGTTCTATATACTATCTATATTATACTTGGGGATCCGTGTATATATTATAGAAGAATTGAAGAGACCGCGATCTTAACCCTTCAGGGGAGAGGATTTTTGGTTAGGATAGGAATATACCTAGTCACCGTGCTTAATTAAATATTGTAATCTCAGTGCATTCTAATAGATTAATTTCGTAGGAATATAGGTATTAATCTATTGAGAATAGGCGAGCAGTGCTTCGGGAGAAGACTATGAGAACAATTATCGATTAATTAGCACTCATGAGTGAATTATATGAAATGGAGAGTTAATTAGAATGCAATACGAGTGGTGAACTGATCACAACCCTGAAATATTTGTCTTTATTGAATACACAACAATCAACACGTTACTTGATAGTTAGTTATTTCTTAGAATCGTAGTATAATATAGTTACATTCCTGGATTTTTATTTTGGCTTGATTAAATAAAAATTATAGCAATTTAGTAAGTAGTTTACACAAGTATCTGTGGGTTCGACACTCGATTTATCACTATATTACTTGTACGACCACGTATACTTGTGTGTGAGTTTGGGACCAACACAAATGAACTAAAAAACTTAAGCATGTTTAGTATGAAGTTTTAGAAAATGAACTAAATAACTTAAGCATGTTTAGTATAAAGTTTTAGCAAATGAACTGAATAACTTCATAATTGTGATGACCCAAAAGGTCATCATATGTAATTTAGCAAAAACTATGTTCCGAGGCCCTGAAAGCCTCCGTTAATCTCACCTCGATATGTGTGCACATCCCGGGCATGTAGCCAGGAAGATTTTATGTGAAAACTTGATGAAAAGTTGAAATTTATAATAATTAATTGATTAAAGTTGACTTTGGTCAATATTTTTGGTAAACGGACCCGGACCCTGATTTGACGGTCCCGGAGGGTCCGTACGAACATATGGGGCTTGGGCGTATGCCTGGAATCGAATTCCAAAGTCCCAAGTCCAGGAAATGAATTTTTTAAAGAAAATTGTTTTCTGAAAATAATAAAGACTTTTGAATATGAATTTTGATGTGAAACATGTGTTACTGGGCCCGTATTATGGTTCCAGAGCCCGGAACAGGTTCAATATGTGTTATATGTGCTATCTGTAAAATTTGGTGTAAAACAGACTTGGTTTGACGTGTTTCGGATAAAAAATTGAAAATTTGATAATTTATGAAGTTTGATAAAATCCTATAGATTTTGGAGTTTAATTCATTGTTTTGATGTTATTTTGGTGGCTTCATTACTCGAATAAGTCCGTAGGATGATTTTGAGGTCGTGTGTTCATTGGGTTTGAGGTTCCGACGACTCGGGTGAGTTTTGGGTAGGTCCCGGGAGGTCTTTAGGCTTAAAATATAGCTGTTGGAGGTCACAGAACTCAGATCACTGAACTTACCACCGAGGTCCACGGTACTTTTTTGCGGACCGCGCTGAGGGCTTCGCAGCCGCGGTCTTTTTTTCGTGGTCCACGGTGGAGGAACCAGGCCACTGGTCCGACTTCGGAGGCCTATATCTTTTGATTTAAAAGGAATTTTGAGATGATTCAAAACGAAAGTTGTATTCCTTCGTGTCTAGTTTCCAGAAAGGCAAAGAAATCGTAATTTAGACATCTATAGAAAAAGTTACGACCAAATTACTAAAGCATATCACTGCAGTAAGTTTTCTTGGCTTTCTTCAGCTTTTCTTGGTCATTGCTAGTGCGGCCACGGTGGGGGACATGAGGGGGGTATAAATAGGCAGGAATTTCAGTTATTTTCATTTTTCAAAGCCCTAAAAACATAAGAGGCGATTTTCCAAACACTCTTTATTCTCCAAAACATTAGTAAGTGATTTCTAACTCATTTTCTTTACTCCTTAACTTCTTTTTACAAGATTTCACCCTAGAATCTAGGCCTAAAATCATGAAATCAAAGTAGAAATTAGGGGTTTTGGGTAGAGTTAGGGTTTTGGAAATTTTGGGTAATTCAACCTCAATTTGGGGTCGGATTTCAAAATAAATTATATAATTGGACTCGTGGGGGTATGGGTGATCGGGTCTTTGTCCGAGCCTCGTGTTTGGACCAAGAGGACCCATGATTGAATTTTGGTTTTTGGAAGAATGAAGGGAAATGCATATTTAGGGTTTGGGATGGAATTATTGAGTCATTATTGATATTTTTGAGTCGATTATGTCTAGATATTATCATTTCGGAGTTGGATTCGAGAGGGAAAGCAGTGCTAGAGTCCTTATTTGGATTCTTGGAATCGAGGTAAGTGTTTGACCTAACCTTAGCTTGAGGGAATAGGTACAGAGTCTTATTTTCTATGTGTTATTCCATGTCCAACGTATAGGTGAGTTGATGGGTACCTATATGTTGTGGTCAAGTATGCCCGTGAGTCGAACTTGATTAATTTCATAGTTTTCTTTGATATTCTATGTGTTATGAATTATTTGTTATTCTGGAAGTGATACATTGAGGATATATCATGATGTACGTTGTTATTAGTTACTCGTTCGGTTGAGGATTATTTGTAACATTATACTTCTGAGTGAGATTGG
This sequence comes from Nicotiana knightiana, assembly GCA_005239525.1. Taxonomy (NCBI): domain Eukaryota; kingdom Viridiplantae; phylum Streptophyta; class Magnoliopsida; order Solanales; family Solanaceae; genus Nicotiana; species Nicotiana knightiana. The sequence goes on along the minus strand of ML428822.1, from coordinate 46,937 downwards.
TTATTGCTGAGTCCCTTGCCGGGACGGTAGAATCCTTGTTGAATATTTCTGTGCATTTGAGGTTCTATTTGTTGAATTTTCCTGTCAAATTGTTGATTTTTTAATACATGTTACACACGAGGGGACATTCCGTGCCGAGTGATTGTGAGGCTATGCACGAGAGGACATTCCGTGCCGAGTGATTATTTATTTTTGCACGAGGGGACATTTCGTGCCGAGTGATTGTGAGGTTATGCACGAGGGGACATTCCGTGCTGAGTGATTATTTATTTATGCACGAGGGGAAATTCCATGCTGAGTGATTGGGAGGTTATGCACGAGGGGACATTCCGTGCTGAGTGATTATTTATTTATGCACGAGGGGAAATTCCATGCTGAGTGATTGTGAGGTTATGCACGAGGGGACATTCCGTGCCGAGTGATTATTCATTTATGCATGAGGGGACATTCCGTGCCGAGTGATTGTGAGATTATGCACGAGGGGACATTCTGTGCCGAGTGATTGTGAGGTTATGCACGAGGGGACATGTCGTGCCGTTTCCATTTTATTTACTTGTTCAGACCTGTTAATTCTTGTTGTTATTTATGCAATCCAATTGTTATCTTGTTCTGATGTTTCAGTTAGTTATTACCCTTCGCCCCCAGCATGTTCTCCCCTGTTGTTGTATTTATTTGATTATTTCCTATCTTTATTTCCTGTATACTATTGTATTGCACAGGTGTTATGTGTGGTCGTGTCCTAGCCTCGTCACTACTTCGCCGAGGTTAGGCTCGGTACTTACTCAGTGCATGGGGTCGGTTGTACTGATGCTACACCTGCACTTCCTTATGTTTTGAAGATTACGAAGCCAAACCCAGTGGACATTGAGCGAGGGAGTATCCTTTAGTCCACGGCGACACCGAGGTAGTCCTGCAGGCATTCGCAGGCCTTGGCGTCACCATATATATCTTTCCTTCTGTCCTATTTTGTATTTCTAGACAGCTACACTTGTTTATTTCAGACTCATGTTTTTTGTAAATCTTAGACTGTCTGTGAAATTATGACACCAGCTCCGCATTCTTATTTCTATTTGTTCTTGTATTTCATTTTTTTATGCTAAATAATAAAGGAATAAATCAAAATAACCAGCAACGTTGGCTTGTCTAGCGGGTTCAATGTTAGGCGCCATCACGGCCTGAAGGTGGGATTTCGAGTCGTGACAAGTTGGTATTAGAGCACTAGGTTGCTTAGGTCACAATTAACGGAAAAACTTGTAGAGTCTGAGGGATTGGTATGGAGACGTCTGTACTTATCCCCCAGAGGCTGCAAGGTTAGGAATAACTTCACATTTCTTCTTCTCTGTCGTGCGGTTTGAATTCTAAATGCTAACTGATTTTCTTTTCTACTCTCTCGCAGATGGCAAGAACGCATGCTTCCTCATCTACTGATCAGTAGCCCGATCCTCTTGTTGCAGCTCCTGCGAGGGGCTGAGGCCGAGGCTGTGTTAGAGGCCGAGGCAGAGCCAGGGCTCAGCCCAGAGCAGCATCATCAGTAGAGGACCCACATGTAGACTTTGCCGGTGAGGTTCCTGCTCAGGCAGTTCCAGTTGGACCAGCTCAGGTCCCGGAGGGGTTCATTGCCACCCCGGTTCTTCAGGACACTCTGGTTCATTTGGTGGGCCTTATGGAGAGCGTGGCTCAGGCTGGTCTTCTTCCTACTGCAACGGCCATCTCTCAGGCTGCGGGAGGGACCCAGACTCCTGCTACCTGCACAACAGAGCAACTAGCTCCTCAGTTCTAGACTCCAGCACCTCAGGCAGCTAGAGCAGCTCAGCCGGATGTCTGCCGACGCTTTGTGGAGATTGGATCGGTTCACTAAGCTATTTCTTACTAAATTTATTGGTGGATCATCAGAGGATCCCCAGGATTTCTTGGATAGTTGCTATTAGGTTCTTCGGAACATGGGCATCGTGGAGTCCAATGGAGTTGATTTTGCTACCTTCCGTCTTATTGGTACCGCCAAGACTTGGTGGAGGAATTATTGCTTGACCAGGCCAGCTGGGTATGCACCATTGACTTGGGATCAATTATCCTAGTTATTCTTGGAGAATTTTCTACCAGTTACTCAGAGGGATGATCTTCGGAGGCAGTTTGAGCGCCTCCAGCAGGGATCTATGACTGTTACACAGTACGAGACCAGGTTTATCACTTTGGCCCGACATGCTATCATGATACTCCCCGCTGATCATCAGAGGGTGAGGAGGTTTATTGATGGTCTAGATCAACCTATTAGACTCCAGATGGACATAGAGACAGGTACCAATATTTCATTCCAGGAGGCGGCCAATCTGGCCAGGCGTATTAAGATGGTCTTATCACAGGGCAGTGGTCAGGGGTCTGACAAGAGAGCTCGCCATTCCAGTCGATTCAGTGGTGCCTCATCTAGAGGCAAAGATTCTTTTGGAAGAGGTCATCCTCCTAGACCATTCCAGTCAGCACTCCAAGTAACGCGCCGTGCACCACTTGCTCCTATCAGTGCGCCGCCACTTCAGAGCTTCCAGAGCGGTGTTATCCTGGTCGTTAGGGACAGTTTCAGGCACAAAATTCTCAGCAGTCGAGTTCATGTTTCACTTGTGGTAGTGTGGGACACATTGTCAGGTTCTGCCCCCGAGGTTCTGGTGGGTCTCAGTATTAGGGTCCACGTGCCATGGTTCCCACGTCAGGTGCACCCCCACCCCCTCAGCCAGCTAGGGGTGGTGGTCGAGGTGCCAGAGGTAGAGGTCAAACTCATAGAGGTGGAGGACATGCCACAAGAGGTAGAGGTTAGGCCGCAGTAGGTCGACCTAGAGATAATCAGGTTGAAGGGGCTCAGTCCCGGTGCTATGTTTTTCCTACCAGGCTTGATGCTGAGGCTTCTGATGCAGTTATTACAGGTATGGTTTCAGTTTGCAGCCGAGAGGCTTTGGTGTTATTTGATCCGGGTTCTAACTTCTCCTATGTGTCTTCATATTTTTCCCCTTATTTGAGTGTGCCCCGTGATTCCTTGAGTATTGTTGTGCATGTGTCCACACCAGTGAGTGATTCTATAGTAGTAGATCAAGTCTACCGCGCTTGCTTAGTAGTCATGGGTGGTCTGGAGATGCAGGGTGATCTTTTTCTTCTGGATATGGTTGACTTCGATGTTATATTGGGGATGGATTGGTTATCCCCCTATTATGCTATTCTGGACTGTCATGCCAAGACAGGGACCTTGGCTTTGCCAGGGGTGCCTCATTTGGAGTGGAAGGGAACTCCTCGTCATTCTTTTGGTAGAGTTATTTCTTATATGAAGGCTCGGCGCATGGTCGAGAAGGGTTGTTTGGCCTATCTGGCCTGTGTTCATGATTCTAGCGCCGAGGTTCCTTCCCTGAAGTCTGTGCCCGTGGTTCGTGAGTTCCAGAGGTATTCCCTGCTGACCTGCCGGGTATGCCACCCGATAGGGATATTGATTTTTGTATTGGGTTAGCTCAGGGCACCCAACCTATTTCTATTCCGCTGTATCGTATGGCCCCGCCAGAGTTGAAGGAGTTGAAGGATCAGTTGCAGGATTTGTTGGATAAAGGCTTCATTAGGCCTAGTGTTTCTCCTTGGGGTGCTCCAGTATTGTTTGTCAAGAAGAAAGATGGCTCGATGAGGATGTGTATTGACTACCGGCAGTTGAATAAGGTTAATATTAAGAACAAGTATTCTTTGCCGAGGATTGATGATTTATTTGACCAGCTTCGGGGTGCTTCAGTGTTTTCCAAGATTGACTTGAGGTCTGGTTACCATCAGCTGAGGATCAGGGCGTCTGATGTCCCTAAGACAACCTTTTGCACTCGTTATGGACATTATGAGTTCTTGGTGATGTCATTTGGGCTGACAAATACCCCCGCTGCTTTCATGGAGTTGATGCACCGAGTGTTTAGGCCTTATTTGGACTCATTTGTGATTGTTTTCATTGATGATATATTGATATACTCTTGCAGCCGAGAGGAGCATGAGAAGCACCTTAGAGTCATCCTCCAGACTTTGAAGGATAGTCAGTTGTATGTAAAAATTTCCAAGTGTGAGTTCTGGTTGAGTTCAGTTGCATTTCTAGGCCAAGTGGTATCGTCAAAGGGTGTTCAGGTGGATCCCAAGAAGATTTTAGCAGTCAGAGATTGGCCTAGACCCACCTCAGCTATAGAGATCTGGAGTTTCTTGGGCTTAGCAGATTATTATCGTCGGTTTATGGAGGGTTTTTCATCCATTGCCGCCCCGATGACTAGGTTGACTCAGAAGAGCGCTCAGTTCAGGTGGTCTGAGGAGTGTGAGGTGAGCTTTCAGAAGCTCAAGACAGCCTTGACCACGGCACCAGTGTTAGTTTTGCCCACTGGTTCAGGACCGTATACCGTGTATTGTGATGCTTCACGGGTTAGGCTTGGTGCAGTGTTGATGCAGGATGGCAATGTTATAGCCTATGCTTCTCGTCAATTAAAGGTTCATGAGAAGATCTATCCAGTTCATGGCTTGGAGTTAGCAGCTATTGTGCATGCTTTGAAGATTTGGAGGCATTATTTGTATGGTGATCCATGTGAGGTATTCACGGATCATAAGAGCTTACAGTATCTGTTCATACAGAAGGAGTTGAACATGAGGCAGAGGAGATGGTTGGAGTTGCTGAAGGATTATGATATTACCATTCTTTATCATCCAGGGAAGACCAATGTGGTGGCCGATTCTTTGAGCCGGAAGTCAGCCAATATGGGTAGTCTTGCCTATTTATCAGTCGGAGAGCGACCTCTTGCTTTGGATGTTCAGGCTTTAGCCAATTGATTTGTGAGATTTGAGGTTTCTTAGACTGGCAGTGTTTTGGCCCATACTGTGGCCCGTTCTTCATTGTATGACCGTATTCAGGTCAGGCAGCATGATGATCGCCATTTATGTGTTCTTAGAGATAGAGTCAGGCATAGAGATGCCAAGAAGGTTACGGTTGATGTTGAGGGAGTTTTGAGGATGCAGGGTCAGATTTGTGTACCTGATGTGGATGGTATTCGTGAGTTGATACTTCAGGAGGCCCATAGTTCCCGGTATTCTATTCATCCGGTCACCGAAAAGATGTAGCAGGACTTGCGGCAGCACTATTGGTGGCGGAGGATGAATAAGGATATATTAGCTTATGTAGCTCGGTGGTTGAACTGTCAGCAGGTTAAGTACGAGCACCAGAGACCCGGTGGTTTGATGCAGCAGATTCAGCTTCCCGAGTGGAAGTGGGAGCGTATCACCATGGACTTTGTAGTTGGACTCCCATGGACTCAGAGGATGGTTGATGCAGTATGGGTCGTTGTGGATAGGCTGAGCAAGCCAGCACACTTCATTCCAGTATCAGTTTCGTATTCAGTAGGGAAGTTGGCAAAGCTCTATATGAGAGAGATTGTTAGACTGCATGGTGTGCCCATATCTATTATATCAGACCGAGGTACTCAATTTACTTCCCATTTCTGGAGAGTATTTCAGCAAGAGTTGGGTACACAAATCGATTTGAGCACAACATTTCATCCTTAGACGGACGGACAGTCCGAGCGTACTATTCAGATTTTGGAGGATATGTTGCGAGATTGTGTTATTGACTTTGGAGGTTCATAGGACCAGTTCTTTCCTTTAGTTGAGTTCGCCTACAACAACACCTATCAGTCGAGCATTCAGATGGCTCCGTATGAGGCGTTGTATGGTAGACGGTGTCGGTCTCCAGTCGGATGGTTTGAGCCGGGAGAGGCTAGATTATTGGGTTCTGAGATAGTCCAGGATGCCTTGGACAAGGTGAAGATCATTCAGGATAGAGTTCGTACAGCTCAGTCCAGGCAGAAGAGTTATGTGGATCGCATAATTCGAGATTTGGCATTTATGATAGGAGACCGGGTATTTCTTCGGGTGTCGCCCATGAAGGGCGTGATGAGATTCGGAAAGAAGGGAAAGTTGAGCCCTAGGTACATTGGTCCGTTTGAGATTATGGACATGGTAGGATAGGTAGCCTACAGACTTTCCTTGCCACCTAGTTTGTCAGCCGTGTATCCAATATTTCACGTGTCTATGCTCCGGAGGTATATGGCGGACCCATCTCATGTACTTGACTTCAGTGGTGTCCAGTTGGATAAGGATTTGTCTTATGAGGAGGAGCCGGTAGCCATATTATCTAGGCAGGTTCCTTAGTTGAGATTGAAGAGTTATCCTTCGGTTCGTGTTCAGTGGAGAGGTCAACCTATTGAGGCAGCTACTTGGGAGTCCGAGCCCGATATGTGGAGCCGTTATCCCCACCTTTTTCCCGATTCAGGTAATTTTTTACATTTGTTCGAGGACAAACGGTTGTTTTAGAGGTGGAGATGGTGATGACCCAAAAGGTCATCGTGTGTAATTTAGCATAAATTGTGTTCCGAGGCCCCGAAAGCCTCCGTTAATCTCACCTCGATATGTGTGGGCATCCCGGACGTGTAGCCGAGAAGATTTTATGTGAAACCTTGATGAAAAGTTAAATTTTATAATAATTAATTGATTAAAGTTGACTTTGGTCAACATTTTTGGTAAATGGACCTGGACCTGTGATTTGACGGTCCCGGAGGGTCCGTACGAAAACATGGGACTTGGGCGTATGCCCGGAATCGAATTCCGAAGTCCCAAGTCCGAGAAATGAATTTTTTAAAGAAAATTATTTTTTGAAAATAATAAAGACTTTTGAAAATGAATTTTGATGTGAAACCTGTGTACTGGGCCCGTATAATGGTTTCGGAGCCCGGAATAGGTTTAATATGTGTTATATGATCTATCTGTAAAATTTGGTGTAAAACAGACTTGGTTTGACGTGTTTCGGATCAAAAATGGAAAATTTGATAGTTTATGAAGTTTGAGAAAATCCTATAGATTTTGGAGTTTATTTCATTGTTTTTTATGGTATTTTGGTTGTTTCATTACTCGAATAAGTCCGTAGGATGATTTTGAGGTCGTGTGTTCATTGGGTTTGAGGTTCCGAGGGCTCGGGTGAGTTTCGGGTAGGTCCCGGGAGGTCTTTAGGCTTAAAATATAGCTGTTGGAGGTCACAGAACTAAGAACTCTGAACTTACCACCGAGGTCCGCTGTCCTTTTTCCCGGACCGCGCTAAGAGCTTCGCGGCCGCGGTCGTTTTTTTGTGGTTCGCGGTGGAGGAGCTGGCCACTGATCCGACTTCAGAGGTACTATATCTTTTGATTTAAAAGGAATTTGGAGATGATTCAAAAACGAAAATTGTATCCCTTCGTGTCTAATTTCTAGAAAGGTACAGAAATCGTAATTTAGACATCTGTAGAGAAAGTTATGGCCAAATTACTAAAGCATGTCACTGCAGTCATTTTTCTTGGCTTTCTTCAGCTTTTCTTGGTCCTTGCTAGCGCGGCCGCGGTCCATTTTTCTCTGACCGCGGTGGGGGACATGAGGGGGGTATAAATAGGCAAGAATTTCAGTTATTTTTATTTTTCAAAGCCCTTAAAACATAAGAGGCGATGTTCCAAACACTCTTTCTTCTCCAAAACATTAGTAAGTGATTTCTAACTCATTTTCTTTACTCCTTAACTTCTTTTTACAAGATTTCACCCTACAATCTAGGCCTAAATCATGAAATCAAAGTAGAAATTAGGGGTTTTGGGTAGAGTTAGGGTTTTGGGAATTTTGGGTAATTCAACCTCAATTTTGTGTCGGATTTCAAAACAAATTATATATTTGGACTCGTGGGGGTATGGGTGATCGGGTTTTTGTCCGTGCCTCGTGTTTGGACCAAGCGAGCCCGGGGTCGAATTTTGGTATTTTTGGAAGAAGGATGGGAAATGCATATTTAGGCTTTGGGATGGAATTATTGAGTAATTATTGATATTGTTGAGTCGGTTATGTCTATATACTATCGTTTCGGAGTTGGATTCGAGAGGGAAAGCAGTGCTAGAGGCTTGATTTGGATTCTTGGAATCGAGGTAAGTGTTTGGCCTAACCTTAGCTTGAGGGAATAGGTACAGAGTCTTATTTGCTATGTGTTATTTCATGTCCAACGTATAGGTGAGGTGATGGGTACCTATATGTTGTGGTCAAGTAGGCCCGTGAGTCGAACTTGATGAATTTCATAGTTTTCTTTGATATTCTCTGTGTTATGAATTATTTGTTATTCTGGAAGTGATACATTGAGGATATATCATGATGTAGATTGTTATTAGTTACTCGTTCGGTTGAGGATTATTTGTAAAATTATACTTCTGAGTGAGATTGGTTATTGTTGAGTCCCTTGCCGGAACGGTAGAATCCTTGTTGAATATTTCTGTGCATTTGAGGTTTCTATTTGTTGAATTTTCCTTTCAAATTGTTGATTTTTTTATACATGTTACGCACGAGGGGATATTCTGTGGCGAGTGATTCTAAGGTTATGCACGAGGGTCATTCCGTGCCGAGTGATTGTGAGGTTATGCACGAGGGAGTATTCCGTGTCGAGTGATTATTTATTAGAGCACGAGGGGACATTCTGTGCTGACTGATTGTGAGGTTATGCATGCGGGGACATTCCGTGCCGAGTGATTATTCATTTATACACGAGGGGACATTCCGTGCTGAGTGATTGTGAGGTTATGCACGAGGGGACATTCCGTGCCGTTTCCGTTTTATTTACTTGTTCAGAGCTGTTAATTCCTGCTGTTATTTATGCAATCCAATTGTTATCTTGTTCTGATGTTTCAGTTAGTTATTACCCTTCGCCCCCAACATGTTCTCCCCCATTGTTGTATTTATTTGGTTATTTCCTGTCATTATTTCCTGTATACTATTGAATTGCACAGGTGTTGTGTGTGGTCGTGTCCTAGCCTCGTCACTACTTCGCCGAGGTTAGGCTCGGCACTTACTCAGTACACGGGATCGGTTGTACTGATGCTACACCTGCACTTCTATATGTTGTGCAGATTACGGAGCCGAACCCAGTGGACATTGAGCGAGGGAGTATCCTTCAGTCCACGGCGACATCGAGGTAGTCCTGCAGGCGTTCGCAGGCCTTGGCGTCACCATATATTTCTTTCCTTCTGTCTTATTTTGTATTTCTAGACATCTACACTTGTTTATTTCAGACTCATGTTTTTAGTAAATCTTAGACTGTCCGTTAAATTGTGACACCAGTTCTGGGGGTATGTTTACGAAAATTTCGTAAGATTTATTATCTAAGTTGTTGAATTTCTTATCTTCCGCATTCTTATTTCTATTTGTTCTTGTATTTCATTTTTTTAATGCTAAATAATAAAGGAATAAATCAGAACAACCAGTAACGTTGGCTTGTCTAGCGGGTTCAATGTTAGACGCCATCACGGCCTGAATGTGGGATTTTGGGTCGTGACAAGAATACATTAGCAAAAACTCATTAGAAAATTATATACTGCAAGACAAAAACTTAAGCATGTATAGTCTGAAGTTTTAGCAAATGAATTAATAAGCTTAAGCATGTTTAGTCTGAAGTTTTCGCAAATAAACTAAATAACTTCAACATGTTTAAACTGAAGTTTTAGCAAATGAGTTAACTAACTTCATCATGTTTAAACTGAAGTTTCAGATAAAACTGTAGACTGCAGGATAAATAACTTCAGCATTTTAGCTTCAACATGAAACAACTTCATGCTATATTAGCATGAAGTTTTAGCTTCAAAGTGAAACAACTTCATGCAAGTGTGATTCTGAAGATGAATCTGGACAAGTTTATGATTTTTTGATAAAGCTGCTGAGAGGAGAGAAGGAGATCTTTTTTCGCAAATGAGGTTGCATATCACGCGGTTTGTCATGGGTGTAATGGTCATATCATTACGAATTTTTTGTCAGCTGGCTACCAAATCAATAATTTTTAATAATAGGGTGCAGGTTAAAAGGTGGCACAAATATAGGATACGACTGCAAATTCCCATTTTTATCGTTTCATGGGTGACACTCCATTTAAATTTCTCAACAAAAAAAAACATAAAAAACTCAGTTCAAGCCACTTGTATGCGAAACTACCCATCAAACCTATATATTATGCATAATTATTGTATAATATATGTATATGACTAGAAATTGTAAATTTTTTTGACCGAATAACCAAAAGTTCAACTTTTCCAAAAAATAATCCATTTTACTTCTAGCCCACCTTCGAGTTGGTATAAATGGACCTCATTGAATGGAGGCCCTATTTCTTTTGTACACTGAAGCATAAAACCCACTATCCTACCTAAATAAACTGGATTTGGGCTTCTTTATGTATTGGCATTTCATTATTGAAATTTAGTAAAAATTTCACAGGGCGTTCTATTTGGTCACTTCTATTTATTTTATACTTACTTTTTAAAAAATATATAATTGATTTACAATTGTTTCATAATTGGAGGTGAATAAAAATGGTCCCGAACTGGCGCACAAAATTATTGCTTTGCATCCTCTACTGGATTGATAGAATTTATACTTTATTTACTCTACCAAATGGTAATTTGTTCATTAAAGCTACCCCGATTAGCATGGTTTTGTGCTTGTTGAATTATTCATCAAACTCTATCATATTTGGTGTGACTTTGTATGTGCATGTTACCTATTTGTTAAATTGGTCACAATTCTACCTAGTTGGTATGATTTTGTGTTTGTTCAATTGTTCATCAAAATCTACCAGACTAGCATAACTTTATGTTATCTACAATTAACTTGTCTGTTAAATTATTCATCAAAATCTATATGATAATCATAATTTATCTATGTTATTCAACAAAATATTTTTTTTTTAAATGCAATTTGGTACAGAATCCTACCATATTGGCAGATCTTAGCTGAAACGTAGACACATAAAAACGACGCGAGGATCATTTATTAAATACCATCAATTATAGGCACATTCCGTTAAAACCAGCCCCATACAGGTCACGCCGCACAAACTTTTGCACTAATTATATGGGAAAAAGGCCAAAATTGTGCCCCTACTATTGAAAATTAAACACGTTAATACCTCGTTCTACTTTTCGTCGAAAATAATACCTGTCGTTAGTAAAGTAGATAAATTTGTACCTAAATCTAATGGATCTCCTACGTGGCAACCGGGACCCCCAAAATAATGTGCCAACTAGGCTTTTTTTGACCCACCCACCCTTATAATAACCCGCCTCACCTTATAATAATCTGCCCCACCTTTAATTAGTTAATTAGCCTCAGTAAAATATTCCCAACGATTTCAATAGTCAAAACCTTTCACTTTCCGATAGAAAATGCTCTCACCTACTCTCTTCATTGTAAAAATCGTCTCCATCATCTTCATCGTGGATGCATACGAAGGTACCAATTTACGTGTTAAAATTAGTAAATCGTCATTTCTTTGCTTTGTTTTTTTTATGGACGGAAGCATATCGTGTCATTGTTTTAATTTTTTATTTTTTTGACTAGGGATTTGAATGTTTCATTTAGATATGTATTTTTTTAGTTATGAGGTATGTTTGATTTTTGTTGTTTTTGTTTGCATGTGGTCTGTTCATACTCGATTTAACCCTAAATTTGTTTTCCTTATTTTGGCCTTTATTACTGTTGGTTTAGGCTTTGTATTTTGTATTGGAATGATCCCGTTCTGGTATTTACTTTTTGTTTTGATTTAGGGTTTCAATTTTGGTGGTCCTACATATATGGTCTTTGACAAAAAAAGTGTCCCCTTTGTGTTGGATTTGTTTCTGTTGCTCTGATTTTCGGTGTTTGGTCCCCTATTTCTTATACACATGCGTTGAGTTAAGAGACAAACGGGTCAGATTATCTTTTTTTTTTTTTTTTTTTTTTTTTTTTTTTTTTTTTTTTTTTTTTTTTTTTTTTTTGGTTTTGTTGATTTTGTTTATATACTTGGTCCCCCATCATCTCTTTGTTTATTGTAGTTGTGGCTTCATATGTGGCAGCCCACTATTTATTTTTGTTTGTTTATGTATCGTTGTATTAACTTTATGTGGTTCTTATGTCTTTATTGTATGGTCCACTTTGTCAGTATATTATATAGGTTGTAATGTTACTTTTTGTTAATTTTTTTCCCTTTCTTATTCTGCAGCTTACATGCAATGGTCTTATTAGATCTGCTCTTTTATTATGGTGGTGATTGAATATATAATCCACAAGTCTTATACTCAAGGAAGCTTGTGCACATTGTTAAAAGGTTTTAACTCTGACCAACTGTTTTATAACTAATTAGTAAATGAATTTACTTCTAAGTTGGGGTTTATTGGAGTTCAACAAGTAATTGTGAATGGACCTTCTAGTAGATATTATGAAATAGAAAGTGATCAAGGTGTTAAGACTCTACTGTCTTTGGTTAGTGATCAGTTTAATGTTATTGAGTTCTTTATTGTAGATGAGTGTGAGTTAAGTATTAATGTTCATAATATAGTCCAGCACATTGAGTCAAACACATCAGAACTTGATACTGCTACTAACTGTAGTTCAGATGACAGTGAAGGACATGGATGTCATTCTTCTGATTCTTCAGATTTATCTGATAGTGAATATGATTCATTAGAAGATGAAGATATCTGATAAGTTGACTGATTATAAGGAGTTACACAAGTCCATGACATTCAAAGACATTCCAGAAGCTAGAAAATTCATAAACATGTATTCCCTTGCTAATGGTTATGGGTTAAAACAACTTAAGAGTTTCCCCCAAAAGCTTAGGTAAATATGTTTAGATGAAGACTGCCCTTTTTCTTGTCATATTTCTAAAGACTCAAAAGGTCCTGGTTTTAAATTCAAGACTTTAAAGGAAGAACATAAGTGTAATACTGCATATGATAACCACATGGTAAATGCAAAAGCTATAGTTGTTTACTTTAAGAGAAGGCTGCAAGATAATCCTAAGATTAAACTTAAGGAGATGATGGCAAGTGTAAAAGTTGCATTTAACATCAATGTTGGTCATTCAAAGTGTAAGAGATCCAAGAGCATGATCTTGGAAAAAATGGAAGGTAGTTTAGCAGATGATTACAACAAGCTTGTGGCTTATGCTAATGAATTAAGGTCTAGTAATACAGGAACAGTTGTGGTGATTATATTTCAAAGGATGCACTTCGTGAAGGAAAAAGAATATTTCTAAGAATGTATATATGTTTTCATGCATTTAAAATGAGGTATAAGAGTGGGTTGAGACCATTCATTGGCTAGGATGGAACCTTTTTGAAAGGAAAATGCAAGGGTCAATTGTTAGTAGATGTTGCTCAAGACTCCATGAAGAACTTTTATCCCTTAGCTTGGGTTGTTGTTGATAAAGAGACCAAAGTGACATGGAGTTGGTTCTTAAGGCTGCCACAACATTTGTTGGACCTTAAAATGGGAGAAGGGATCACATTTATTTCAGATATGCAAAAGGCATAAACCCATTAATTTAATTGATTCATCTCTTAACTGATGCATCTCTTTATTGTTGCATTTATTTTTACTGATGCATCTCTATTATGTTTTTCCATTTTAAGGGTTTGATTGATTCATTCCACTTGGTTCTTCCTAAGCACACCATAGATATTGTGTAAGACAGATAGAGGCAAATTGGTACAAAAAATGGGGACATGGGGAATATAAGAAGTACCTATGATGGGCAGCATGGAGCACATATGAAGAAGATTTTAAAGATCAATTAAGGAATATGACACTAGTGGATGAAGATGGAAAGGAGGCTGTTGAATATTTGATGAAGTACCCACCTCAAAGTTGGAGTAGAGCATACGTTGACAGTGTTTGCAAGAACAACTCAGTGGACAACAACCTAACTGTAACGACCCGACTGGTCATTTTGCATTATCGAACCCCGTTCCCCTAAATGAAACTTCCCATAGCAGCTTATTGTGATTTATGACTTGCGGGAACGGGTGGTTCGGTATCCGGAAGTGTTTGGAATGATATAAGAACACTTGGTTCCTTAAGGTTGGCCTTTAAGGCCAAGTTTGACTTCGGTCAACATTTTGAGTAAACGACCTCGGAATCGAGTTCCAACGGTTCCGGTATCTTCGTATGATGATTTCGGACTTGGGCGTATGTTCGGAATGGGTTTTGGGTGACCGGGAGCGTTTCGGTGCCCAATAGCGAAATAAGAGTTTCCTTAAGTTCATATTGTGGTTTGGGATGTATTTTTTTGTTATCGAGGTCCAAATAGAATTCCAAGACTGGGAATAGATCCGTTATGTCATTCATGACTTGCTTGCAAATTTTGGGGTCATTCCGAGTAGTATAGGTCAGTACGGCGCATTGTTAGCGAATTCAAGAAACTTAAAGTTCCTAAGTTTGATTCTAGGGGTTCTTGAGGTGTGATTTTGAGTTTTAGCGTGGTTTTGGGTGTTTCGAAGGCTCGAGGGAGTCCCTATTATGATTTGGGACTTGTTGGTATATTTGGACGGAGGTTTGGGTGAGCCCAGGTGCCTCTCAGGCACCATACGAGGCTAAAAACCAACTGAAGCATTTGATGGTGCACCTGTTCTGGTGTGACCGCAGGTGCGGTTGCCCAGTGGCAGGTGCGGGATCGCTCTTGCAGTCCCAACCTCACAGGTGCGAGACCGCTCCTGCTGTCCTTGCCTCGCAAGTACGGCTTCAGGTGAGGCTGCCCATTTCTCACAGGTGCAGATAATATCCGCAAGAGCGGAGCCATAGGTGTGAGCTCCTCTCCGCAGGTGCGAGCCCAGGACCCTTGCCCCATTTCCGCAGGTGCGAGCATTTACTCGCAGGTGCGAGACCGCAGGTGGGGTCCTTGAGCCGCAGGTGTGGAACCACAGTTGGCAGTGAGTTCTTTAAAACTCATGATTTCTTCATTTCACTCCACTTTCTTCCACCATTAGAGACCTTGAGAGCTTGGAAAAGAGCCCCACGACCTAGCTACTGAAAGGTAAGTGAATTCTACCCTAATGTTAGTTTAATACATGAATTCCTAGTCAAATTAACTACCTAATTAGTGAAAGATCAAGTTGGATAATAACCTAGGGCTTTATTAAAATTTAGGGAATTTCCTGTTAATTAGCCATGAAATCATACAAAAATCACATATTAACGATCCTTAGATTATGGGTAAATGATTCCTTTGAAAATTTTCTGAAATCCAAACATGCAGGCCCGGGGATGAATTTTGGAATTTCTTCAAGTAGGATGAAATGACTAAGCAAATAGGAGAATTTCATACTTTTGAGTGTAAATTGATATATTTGTATAACATTTGGCTAGTTTCGAGTCCTTGGGTGTCGAGTTTGGAGTTTCGGGCGCGTTCTTGACCCAGAGAGTAGGTTCGACACGAGGTGAGTCTCCTTTCTAACCTTGTAAGAGGGAATTGTCCCCCTAGGTGATTTTAATGACTACGTGCTAATTTTTGTGGGGGCTACGTACGTACAAAGTGACGAGAGTCCGTACGTAGAGGCTATTATTATTATGACCAGGTAGTTAGGCCTACACCATGCTTTGTGTTCTTCCTTGAAATGAACTATATGATTGATGAATTAATGTTATATGCGGCTCTGTTTCCCTGAGATCATGGAATTTGAGAATTTTAAAGGAATTGTTCACTGAAAAGTAATTTATGAAAAATATTGTGTGGATTGTGTGTGCATGTGATTGCTTCGCAATTTACATTCCACGAGCGGAGTGTTATCTCCCCCACTCTCATGAAAGTAGGTCGTACGCCACCGCGAGATTGAAAGATACATTATGGTTCGGGTCGTTCGACCCTCGGCAGTGCACATATACGATTATTATGATGGCTCAGGCCGGTTGTCCTTATCATATATGCGCATGCTAAATTGTTAATGATTTTCATGGATATTGAGTGGGAAGATATTTAAAAAGAAAAAATGAAGTAGTAATTGTTTATTTACTTCCAGCATTTATTTGAATTACAGTTATATTTAATATTTATTGTTCTTATCATCCTCGTATGCCTATTACTGATATCATATCTTGTTTAATTATTTTGTTGGACCTTAGTGAGTGTCAAGTCAACCTTTCGTCACTACTTCTTAGAGGTTAGGCGGGATACTCACTTGTTACATATTTATTTATGTACTCATGCTACGCTTATGTACTTAATTGTATAGGTCTTGAGGCTGGTGCATCTGGTTATCAGACTGGAGCTCAATTCTGAGTATAGACTGGACCTGATTTCACGGTGAGCTGCTTCTCTTGACGATCCTCTGCAGCACCATGGAGTTTCTTTTGTTATTCCCGTCTATTTCTTCCAGACAGTGGGACAGTTATATTATATCTTTTGTATATTCTGTTAGTATGCCCGTAGGACTTGTGACACTAGTTCCTGGCACACACGTGGTAGATATTATGGTTTGTGGGTTTGTATATATATATATTGGCTCAGGCCTCTTTATGACTGCTTTTGGTTAAATTGGCTAATTATCTTTTTAAATTAATGTTTTGAACTTTAAAACTTGGCACGTGTTGGGATGTTTAATCAAATATGGGAAAATCCTTAGTAGTCTGAGTGTTGGCTTGCCTAACCTCGGTGTTGGGCGCCATCACTACCTGAGTTAGTATTTTGGGTCGTGACACTAATTGAGTCCTTCAATTCATAGGTCAAGGAAGCAAGATTCAAGCCTATTATCAAGATGCTTGAGGATATTAGGGTAAAGGTTATGAACATGCTAAGGGAATATGAATCTGATGTAATGTCATGGAGTAATGACTTCAGTCCCCAAACCATGCAACTATATAGCCAATACTTGAAGATTGAAAACAAGTGTCATGTTCATTCCAATGGTCAAGAAGGGTATGAAGTGACTGAAGATGGTGACATACACACAGTGAATAAGGTCAACAAGAGATGCATATGTAGGACATGGAACCTTAATGGAATCCCTTTTCCTCATGCAATCAAAGAAATTTTTGGTGTTTGGTCCCCATTTCTTATACACATGCGTTGAGTTAAGAGACAAGTGGGTCAGAATCTTTTTTTTGTTTTTTTTTTTTTTTGTTTTGTTTATAAACTTGGTCCCCCATCATCTCTTTGTTTATTGTAGTTGTAGCTTCATGTGTGGCAGCCCACTATTTTTTTTGTTTGTGGTTCTTATGCCTCTATTGTATGGTCCACTTTGTTAGCATATTATATAGGTTGTAATGTTACGTTTTGTTAATTTTTTCCCTTTCTTATTCTGCAGCTTATATGCAATGGTCTTATTGGATCTGATCTTTCATTATGGTGGTGATTGAATATATAATCTACAAGTCTTATACTCAAGGAAGCTTGTGCACACTGTTAAAGGTTTTAACTCTGACCAACTGCCTTATAACTATTTAGTAAATGAATTTACTTCTAAGTTGGGGTTTATTGGAGTTCAACAAGTAATTGTGAATTGACCGTCTAGTAGATATTATGAAATAGAAAGTGATCAAGGTGTTAGGACTCTACTGTCTTTGGTTAGTGATCAGTTTAATGTCATTAAGTTCTTTGTTGTAGATGAGCATGAGTTAAGTATTAATGTTCATAATATAGTCCAACACATTGAGTCAAACACATCAGAACTTGATGCTTCTACTGAATGAAGTTCAGATGACAGTGAAGAACATGGCTGTCATTCTTCTGATTCTTCAGATTTATCTGATAGTGAATAAGATTCATTAGAAAGACTTCATACAAGAAAAGAGAGAGGAAGATATATGATAAGTTGACTGATTATAAGGAGTTACACAAGTCCATGACTTTCAAAGACATTCCAGAAGCTAGAAAATTCATAAACATGCATTCTCTTGCTAATGGTTATGGGTTAAAATAACTTAAGAGTTTCCCCCAAAAGCTTAGGTACATATGTTTAAATGAAGAATTCTCCTTTGTTTGTCATATTTCTAAAGACTCCAAAGGTCCTGGTGTTAAATTCAAGACTTTAAAGGAAGAACATAAGTGTAATATTGCATCTGATAACCACATGTTAAATGCAAAAGCTATAGCTGCTTACTTTAAGAGAGGACTGCAAGATAATCCTAGGATTAAAATTAAGGAGATGTTGGCAAGTGTAAAAGTTGCATTTAACATCAATGTTAGTAATTCAAAGTGTAAGACATCCAAGAGCATGATCTTGGAAAAAATGGAGGGTAGTTTTGCAGATGATTACAACAAGCTTGAGGCTTATGCTAATGAATTAAGGTCTAGTAATACAAGAATAGTTGTGGTGATTATATTTCAAAAGATGAATTTAGTGAAGGAAAAAAAACATTCCTAAGAATGTATATATGTTTTCATTCATTGAAAATGAGGTTTAGGAGTTGGTTAAGACCATTCATTGGCTTGGATCTGACCTTTTGAAAAGAAAATGCAAGGGTCAATTGTTAGTAGATGTTGCTCAAGACTCCATGAGATACTTTTATCCCTTATCTTGGGTTGTTGTTGATAAAGACACCAGAGTGACATGGAGTTGGTTCTTAAGGCTGCCACAACATTCATTGGACCTTAAAATGGGAGAAGGGATCACATTTATTTCAGATATGCAAAAGGTATGAACCTATCAATTTAATTGATTCATCTCTTAACTGATGCATCTCTTAACTGTTGCATTTGTTTTTACTGATGCATCTCTTTTATGTTTTTCCATTTTAAGGGTTTGATTGATTCAGTCCACTTGGTTCTTCCTAAAGCACACCATAGATATTGTATAAGACAAATAGAGGCAAATTGGTACAAAAAATGGGGTCATGGGGAATATAAGAAGTACCTATGATGGGCAACACGGAGCACATATGTAGAAGATTTTAAAGACTAGTTAAGGAATATGACACAAGTGGATCAAGATGGCAAGGAGGTTGTTGAATATTTGATGAAATACCCACCTCAAAGTTGGAGTAGAGCATACTTTGACAGTGTTTGCAAGAACTACTCACTGGACAACAACCTAACTGAGTCCTTCAATTCATAGATCAAGGAAGCAAGATTCAAGCCAATTATCAAGATGCTTGAGGATATTAGAGTAAAGGTTATGAACATGCTAAGGGAACATGAATCTGATCTAATGTCATGGAGTAATGACTTCAGTCCCCAAACCATGCAACTGTATAGCCAATACTTGAAGATTGCAAACAAGTTTCATGTTCATTCCAATGGTCAAGAAGGGTATGAAGTGAGTGAAGATGGTAACAGACACACAGTCAATATGGTCAACGAGAGATGCACATGTAGGACATGTGACCTTAATGGAATCCCCTGTCCTCATGCAATCAAAGCAATACAACACAGTAAAATGAATCCTTTGACTGAAATACACTGGTGGTACACCAAATAGGCCTATCTCCTAGCCTATTCACATAAGCTTCAACCAGTGAGAGGAGAAAAATTCTGGAAGGTTGAAGCATCTCATGCAATGAAACCACTAGAATTTGTTAAGATGGCTGGCAGGCCTAAAGTCAAAAGAACAAGAGAAAAAAATTAAACAGTCAACAGACAAGGTGAATGGATGCAGTCCAGGAAGGGAAGGATAATGAAGTGTTCCACATGTGGACAGCCTGGACACAATTCTAACGGCTGTGCAAAGGTAATATTATTTTTTTCAATATTATCTATTCTATTTACCTATTTACTCTTACTATGTTTAATCTGTTTCTTTTGTTAAATAACATTCTAAGGGAAAGCAACCAATGTCAAGTAAGAAAAAGGGAAAGAAGGCAAAGAGGCAAAGATGTTTAACAAATCAAGACAGTAATGATGAACAACAAATGTCACAACTTGCTACAAATATACCAGCTGAGGAGGACCACTGTTCAGTCAAGTCATCCAGTTCAAGACACAAACTTTCAGTTTATGCCAACTCATCAATGCAAAGGAAACCTCCCAACAACAGTGTCCCGCCAGATTTTGAGTTTCCTGATTTTGAATCAGATTCTGCCCCAGAAATTAGGCCAAGGAGTTTCTCTGAAGAAAGGACAAGACTTCTTATGAGATAGCAAGGAACCATACCGGCTATAACAAGGACCATCAATTTTGTTGGTGACTCATCTGGTGTGAATGTGCCGTCAAACCTACTATACTCAGCTAAGAATCTCACCCAGAATGGTAAGAAAGTTATAACAGGAAACCAGCTTGAAAAAATGGCCAAGTTGAAGACAAGAAAGGGTAATGGAAAGTCACAAAACAAATGTGACTTGAACTATATGTGAAAAGTCATATATGGGCCTCCTGAAGTATCAACTCACGAATGCCATCAACATCGGGTACACAAATATGACCCTACATCCACAATACTCCCTCAGCATCAACCATAACATGCTTAGTATCTCCGTGCCTGACTCTATCTCTAAGAACACATAAATGGCGATCATCATACTGCCTGGCCCGAATACGGTCATACAATGAAGAACGGGCCACGGTATGGGCCAAAACACTACCAGTTTCAGAAACCTCCAATCTCACAAATCGATTGGCTAACGCCTGGACATCCAAAGCAAGAGGTCGCTCTCCGACTGATAAGTAAGCAAGACTACCCATACTAGCTGACTTCCGGCTCAAAGCATCGGCCACCACGTTGGCCTTCCCCGGATGATAAAGAATGGTAATATCATAATCCTTCAGCAACTCTAAGCATCTCCTCTGTCTCATGTTCAACTCCTTCTGTTTAAACAAATACTGCAAGCTCTTATGATCCGTGAACACCTCACATGGCACACCATACAAGTAATGCCTCCAGATCTTCAATGCATGCACAATAGCTGCTAACTCAAAGTCATGAACTAGATAGATCTTCTCGTGGACCTTCAACTGACGAGAAGCATAGGCTATAACCTTGCCATCTTGCATCAACACTTCACCAAGCCCAACCCGTGAGGCATCACAATACATGGTATACGATCCTGAACCCGTGGGAAAAACCAACACTGGTGCCGTGGTCAAGGATGTTTTGACCTTCTGAAAGCTCGCCTCGCACTCATCAGGCCACCTGAACTGGACACTCTTCTGAGTCAACCTTGTCATCGGGGCTGCAATGGATGAAAATCCCTCCACAAACCGGCGATAATAACCTGCTAAGCCCAAGAAACTCCGGATCTCTGTAGCTGAGGTGGGTCTAGGCTAATCTCTAACTGCTAAAATCTTCTTGGGATCCACCTGAACACCCTCTGATGATACCACATGGCCTAGAAAGGCAACTGAACTCAACCAGAACTCGCACTTGGAAAAATTGGCATACAACTGACTATCCCTCAGAGTCTGGAGGACGACTCTAAGGTGCTGCTCATGCTCCTCTCGGCTGCAAGAGTATATCAATATAACATCAATGAAAACAATCACGAATGAGTCCAAATAAGGCCTGAACACTCGGTGCATCAACTCCATAAAAGCGGCGGGGGCATTCGTCAGCCCAAATGACATCACCAAGAACTCATAATGCCCACAACAAGTGCGAAAAGTTATCATAGGGACATCAGGCGCCCTAATCCTCAGCTGATGGTAACCAGATCTCAAGTCAATCTTGGTAAACACTGAAGCACCCTGAAGCTGGTCGAATAAATCATCAATCCTCGGCAAAGGATACTTGTTCTTCATGGTAACCTTATTCAACTGTCGGTAGTCAATACACATCCTCACTGAGCAATCTTTCTTCTTGACAAACAATACTGGAGCACCCCAAGGAGAGACACTAGGCCTAATGAAGCCTTTTTCCAACAAATCCTGCAACTGTTCTTTCAACTCCTTCAACTATGGCGGGGCCACACGATATGGTGGAATAGAAATAGGCTGGGTTCCATGAGCTAACTCAATACAAAAATCAATATCCCTGTCGGGTGGCATACCCGGCAAGTCAGCAGGGAAAACCTCTGGAATCTCATAAACCACGGGCACCGACTCCAGGGAAGGAACCTCGGCGCTAGAATCACGAACATAGGCCAGATAGGCCAAACAACCCCTCCTAACCATGCGCCGAGCCTTCATATAAGAAATAACTCTACCAGAAGAATGACTAGGAGTTCCCTTCCACTCAAAATGAGGCACCCCTGGCAAAGCCAAGGTCACTGTCTTGGCATGCCAGTCCATAATAGCATAATAGGGGGATAACCAATTCATTCCCAATATAACATCGAAGTCAACCATATCTAGAAGCAAAAGATCAACCTGAGTCTCCAGACCACCCATGACTACTAAGCAAGCATGGTAGACTCGATCTACCACTGTAGAATCACCCACTGGTGTAGAAACATGCATAGCAGTACTCAAAGAATCACGGGGCATACTGAAATAAGGGGTAAAATATGAAGACACATAGGAGAATGTGGAACCCGGATCAAATAACACCGAAGCCTCTCGGCTGAAAACTGACACTGTACCTGTAATAACTGCATCAGAAGCCTCAGCATCAAGTCTTGCAGGAAAAGCATAGCACCGGGGCTGAGCCCCTCCAATTTGATCATCTCTGGGTCGATCTACTACGGTCTGACCTCTACCTCTCGTGGCATGTCCTCCACTTCTATGAGTCAGACCACTACCTCTGGCACCCCGACCACCACCCCTAGCTGGCTGAGGGTGGGGGTGCACCTGGCGTGGGAACCATATCACGGGAACCCTGATACTGAGGACCACTAGAAGCTCGGAGAAATACCTGGATATGTACCCCGGAACACCACAAGAATAGCACGGCCTCTGCTGATATGGTTGGGGACTCTGGAACTGTCCCTGATGACCCTGATAACCACCTTGGAAACTCTGAAGCGGCGGTGTACTGATAGGTGCTGGTGGTGCACTGTGAGCCACCTAAAGTGCCGACTGATAGGGTCTGGGAGGATGACCTCTGCCTGAAGAATCCCTGACCCCAGATGAGGCTCCACTGAAATGACCGAAGTGATGGGGCCTCTTGTCAGCCCCCTGACCACCACCCTGTGACATAATTATCTCAATCCTCCTGGCCACATTGGCCACATCCTGGAACGATATATCTGTACCTGACTCTCTGGCCATCTGAAGTCTGATAGGCTAGGCCAATCCCTCAATAAATCTCCGAACCCTCTCCCGATCAATGAGAAGTATCATAAGAGCATGTTGGGCTAGAGTGATGAACCTGGTCTCGAACTGAGTGACTGTCATAGATCCCTGCTGGAGACGCTCAAACTGCCTCTAAAGGTATTCCCTCTGAGTTATGGGAAGGAACTTCCCCAAAATTACCTCTGAGAACTGGGTCCAAGTCAAAGGTGTAGACCCAGTTGGCCTGGTCAAGCAATAGTCTCTCCACCAAGTCTTGGCGGAACCCGATAGACGAAAGGTAGCAAAATCAACTCCATTGGACTCTACTATGCCCATGTTCCGAAGAACCTCATGACAGCTGTCCAAATAATCCCGGGGATCCTCTGATGGTGAACTAGTAAAAGTAGCAGTGAATAACTTAGTGAACATGTCTAGTCTCCACAAAGCATCTGCTGGCATAGCTGCTCCCTCTGCTACTGGTGCTGCAATACCCGGCTGAGCTACTCCGGCTAGCTGAGCTGCCGGAGTCTGAAACTGTGGAGCTAGCTGCTCTGGCGTGTGGGTGGCAGGACTCTGGGTACCTCCCCCAGCCTGAGAGACGGCTGGTGCAGTAGGAAGAAGACCCACCTGTGCTACACTCTCCATGAGTCCGACTAGACGGACAAGAGAGTCCTGAAGCACTGGGGTAGCTATGAACCCCTCTGAGACCTGAGCAGGTCCAACTTGGACCTCGAAGTCAGACTCGACCTGAGGGTCCTCCACTGGGGCTGCTTCTCTAGGCCGAGCCAGGCCCCGGCCTCGGCCTCTAGCACGGCCTCGTCCTCTCCCTCGACCCCTCGTAGGAGCTATAGCAAGAGTGTCGGGCTGCTGAGCGAAACCAAGGGAAGCACGTGTCCTCGCCATCTGCGAGAGAATAGAACATAAACTCAATCAGTACTCAGAATTCATATCGCACGACAGAGATGAAAAGAAATGTAGAGTCATCCTAACTTTGAAGCCTCTGAGGGATAAATACAGATGTCTCTGTACCGATCCCTTAGATCCCACCATCGGGCCGTGATGGAGTCTAACGTTGAACTCGCTAGACAAGCCAACGTGTACAGTTAAACTAACATGGTAACACCGAATTAACATAATAAGCTAAAAACTGTTCAGAACTTAACAGTGGAAATAAATAAGTTTTAAAGCTAAGTAAAGACAACATAAAACAACGTCGCAATAATTTCCCAAAACCTGGAGTCACAAACTCACATACTTTCTATAGGATTGCTAAATACAAAGTCTGAAAAGAAATACATGATTGTCCCTGAAAAACTAGAAGAAAAACAAGACAGGAGTGAAGAACTAGGGATAAGAGAAACGCCAAGGCCCACGAACACTAGCGGGTATACCTTGAAGCCTCTAAGGTGAAATGAAGGAGACTCCCTCAACGCTGTCCACTGGGTCCGGGTGCAGGATCTGCAGATTAATAAGATGTGCAGTGTAGCATCAGTATAATCGACCCCATGTACTGAGTAAGTGCCGAGCCTAACCTCGGCCGAAGTAGTGACGAGGCTATACTTGACAACATACGTTAACCTGTCCTATTCTACAACATATACCGTGGAACAACAAGGCAAGAGATTAACCATTACGTAGGGGAATACGGGAACAGACAAAAAGGAAATTTATCAGAAACATGATAATGAGACAACAAATACAATATCAGAATGTAATAAATAGCACGACATCACCCTTCGTGCTTTTACTCTCTTCCTCACAAAGAAATGTATCATGTATGCTAATGTAATCATGGCACGGCATCAACCTTCGTGCTTTTAAATATAAGTCATGGCACGGCATCACCCTTCGTGCTTTTACTCTCTTCCTCACTATGCAATGTATGATATAATCAATGTAAATCATGGCACGACATCACCCTTCGTGTTTTTACTCTCTTCCTCACTATGCAACGTATGATATAATCAATGTAAATCATGGCACGGTATCACCCTTCATGCTTTTACTCTCTTACTCACTATGCAGTGTATGATGTAATCAATGTAAATCATGGCACGACATCACCCTTCGTGTTTTTACTCTCTTCCTCACTATGCAACGTATGATATAATCAATGTAAATCATGGCACGGCATCACCCTTCGTGCTTTTACTCTCTTCCTCACGAATGCAATGACAATTATCAAAAATTGCAAGGAATGCAACATAGTGGAATCACAAATCATGTTCACCCGGCAAGGGGAAAATATCAGTTATTATCACAACAAATTGCCTGGCAAGGGTCTCAGCTATAACCAACCTTTTCAAGTATATCCTCTACAGTTGAGTCATCAATAGGACCATTACATCATGAGTTCATCAACGAGGATTTTCAACAACAATCAACTTCCAAGTAGAGAATAATTCATAATACAAAGGATATGGAAGTAAGGACAAGAATTTCATCAAAAATGGACTCACGGGCATGCTTGACACACAATGCATAGGTACTCGTCACCTCACCTATATATTGGACATTATAAACACCTAGCACATAGCATCTGATACCTATTCCCTCACCAAAATTAGGCAAGACACTTACCTCGGGTCAAAAATATAGCAATCAACCCTCTAACACCGCCTTTCCTTTAGAATTCAACCCCGGAATGGTATTATCTAGACATAATTAACGCAAGTATATCTATAATGATCCAATAAATCAATTCCATAGCCTAACTACCCATTTCCAAGCATTCTTCCAAAAAAATCAAAATTCGACCCCGGGCCTGCTTGGTCCAAACACGAGGCTCGGACCAAAACCCGCTCACCCATACCCCCACGAGTTCAAATATATGATTTGTTTTGAAATCCGACCCCAAATTGAGGTTGAATCCCCCAAAGTCCCATAATCCCTAACTCTACCCAAATCCCCTCATTTCTACTTTGTTTTTAGGATTCTAGGCCTAGATTCTAGTGTTGATGAAGGAAAAATGGAAGAAATAGGAGTTGAAGTCACTTACCCAAGTGGTTATGGAGGAGAATTGGCTTGGAGGTCATCAATGGGGGTTTGAGGAAGAAGGGAGTGATGAAAATGAGGAAAATCCCGAATGCATTCTGTTTTTAAGCTTTAAAATTCACTGGGAAAAAATTACCCTTCGCGTTCGCGAGACCATGGCCACGTTCGTGAAGGGTTGGTAGCCCTGACCTAT
Source organism: Nicotiana knightiana (assembly GCA_005239525.1). Classification (NCBI taxonomy): domain Eukaryota; kingdom Viridiplantae; phylum Streptophyta; class Magnoliopsida; order Solanales; family Solanaceae; genus Nicotiana; species Nicotiana knightiana. The sequence goes on along the minus strand of ML428822.1, from coordinate 20,838 downwards.
GTGTTCGCGAGCCTAGGGCCGCGTTCCCGAAGAACAACCTACCCAACCCCCCAGCCTAACACTACGCGTTCGTACCCCTGGGGACGCGTTCGCGTAGAAGCACTGTCTAGTGCTCCGCGTTCGCGTCTCCCTCTACGCGTTCGCGAAGAGTAAAAACCCAGGACAAGATGATTACCCTTCGCGTTCGCGGGCCCTTGGCCATGTTCGCGAAGGGTGTTACACCAAACACTAGCAGAACATTAAAAACACCAGATTTTTCTACTTTACACACCCCGTTAACTACCCGAAACTCACCTGAGCCCTCGGGTCTCCAAACCAAGAACACACACGACTCCCAAATCATCCTACGGACTTATTCAAGCATTTAAATCACCAAAATATCCTCAAAAACAAGGAATTAAACCTCGAATCTCCTAGAATTTTTCTCAAAACTTCATAAGGCTTAATTGTTCCGATTTGATCCGAAACTCGACATTTCAAATCCGTTTTACACCAAATTTCACAGGTAACTCACATAACATATATTCAACCAGTTCCGGGCTCCGGAACCATAATATGGGACCGGCAACACAGTTTTCACATTAATTATCATTTTCAAAAGTCTTTATTATTTTCAGAAAATAATTTTCTTTAAAAATTCATTTCTCGGGCTTGGGAACTCGAAATTTGATTTCGGGCATACGCCCAAGTCCCATATTTTTGTACGGCCCCTCGGGGACCGTCAAATCACGGGTCCGGGTCCATTTACCAAAAATGTTGACCAAAGTCAACTTTAATCAATTAATCATTATGAAATTAACTTTTCATCAAATTTTCACATAAAAGCCTACCGGCTACACGCCCGGGCTACGCATGCATATCGAGGTGAGATTAACGGAGGTTTTCAGGGCCTCGTGACACAGTTTCTGCTAAATACACAAGATGACCTTTTGGGTCATCACAATCTCCACTTCTAAAACTATTGTTCAACCTCGAACGGACATAGAAAAGTACCTGAATCGGGGAAAAGTTGGGGATAAAGGTTCCGCATATCGGGCTCGGACTCCCAAGTAGCTGCCTAAATAGGCTGACCTCTACACTGAACACGAACCGAGGGATAACTCTTCGATCTCAATCGTCGTACATGCCGATCTAATATGGCTACCGGCTCCTCTCATAAGACAGATCCTTGTCCAACTGGACACCACTGAAGTCAAGTACATGAGATGGATCTGCAACATACCTCCGGAGCATAGACACGTGAAATACTGGATGCACGGCTGACAAACTAGGTGGCAAGGCAAGTCTGTAGGCCACCTCCCCTACCTTGTCCAGAATCTCAAATGGACCAATGTACCTAGGGCTCAGCTTGCCCTTCTTTCCGAATCTCATCGCCCTTCATAGGCGACACCCGAAGAAATACCTGGTCGCTTATCATAAATGCCAAATCTTGAACCCTGCGATCCGCATAGCTCTTCTGCCTGGACTGAGTTGTACGAAGTCTATCCTGAATGATCTTCACCTTGTCCAAGGCATCCTGGACTAACTCAGAACCCAATAATCTAGCCTTTCCCCGCTCAAACCATCCGACTGGAGACCGACACCGTCTACCATACAACGCCTCATACGGAGCCATATGAATGCTCGACTGATAGCTGTTGTTGTAGTCAAACTCTGCTAAAGGCAAGAACTGATCCCATGATCCACCAAAATCAATGACACAAGCTCGCAACATATCCTCCAAAAACTGAATAGTACGCTCGGACTGCCCGTCCGTGTGAGGATGAAATGTTGTGCTCAAATCAATCTGCGTGCCCAACTCTCGTTGAAATGCTCTCCAGAAATGAGAGGTAAACTGAGTGCCTCGGTACGATATAATAGATATGGGCACACCATGCAGTCTAAAAATCTCTCTCATATAGATCTTTTCCAACTTCTCTGCTGAATACGAAACCAATACTGGAATGAAGTGCGCTGACTTGGTCAGCCTATCCACAACGACCCATACTGCATCAAACATCCTCTGAGTCCGTGGGAGTACACCTACAAAGTCCATGGTGATACGCTCCCACTTCCACTCGGGAAGCTAAATCTGCTGCATCAAACCACCGGGTCTCTAGTGCTCGTACTTAACCTGCTCACAGTTCAAGCACCGAGCAACATAAGCTACAATATCCTTCTTCATCCTTCGCCACCAATAGTGCTTCCGCAAGTTCTGGTACATCTTTGCGGCGCTAAGATGAATAGAATACCGGCAATTATGGGCCTCCTGAAGTATCAACTCACGAATGCCATCAACATCAGGTACACAAATACGACCCCGCATCCTTAATACTCCCTCAGCATCAACCGTAACCTGCTTAGCATCTCCATGCCCGACTCTATCTCTAAGAACACATAAATGGCAATCATCATACTGCCTGGCCCGAATACGGTCATACAATGAAAAATGGGCCACGGTATGGGCCAAAACAGTGCCAGTCTCAGAAACCTCCAATCTCACAAATCGATTGGCTAACGCCTGAACATCCAAAGCAATAGGTCGCTCTCCGACTGATAAGTAAGCAAGACTACCCATGCTAGCTGACTTCCGGCTAAAAGCATCGGCCACTACGTTGGCCTTCCTCGGATGATAAAGAATGGTAATATCATAATCCTTCAGCAACTCTAACCATCTCCTCTGTCTCATGTTCAACTCCTTATGTTTAAACAAATAATGCAAGCTCTTATGATCCGTGAACACCTCACATGGCACACCATACAAGTAATGCCTCCAAATCTTCAATGCATACACAATAGCTGCTAACTCCAAGTCATGAACTGGATAGATCTTCTCATGGACCTTCAACTGACGAGAAGCATAGGCTATAACCTCGCCATCCTGCATTAACATTGCACCAAGCCCAACCTGTGGGGCATCACAATACACGGTATACGATCCTGAACATGTGGGCAAAACCAACACTGGTGCCATGGTCAAGGCTGTTTAGACCTTCTGAAAGA
>ML428822.1:0-17659 GCA_005239525.1 Nicotiana knightiana | reverse complement strand
CACTTGGAAAATTTGGCATACAACTGACTATCCCTCAGAGTCTGGAGGACGACTCTAAGGTGCTGCTCATGCTCCTCTCGGCTGCGAGAGTATATCAATATATTATCAATGAAAACAATCACGAATGAGTCCAAATAAGGCCTGAACACGCGGTGCATCAACTCCATAAAAGTAGCGGGGGCATTCGTCACCCCAAATAACATCACCAAGAACTCATAATGCCCATAACGAGTGCGAAAAGCTGTCTTAGGGGCATCAGACGCCCTAATCCTCATCTGATGGTGACCAGATCTCAAGTCAATCTTGGAAAACACTGAAGCACCCTGAAGCTGGTCGAATAAATCATCAATCCTCAGCAAAGGATACTTGTTCTTAATGGTAACCTTATTCAACTGCCGGTAGTCAATACACATCCTCATCGAGCCATCTTTCTTCTTGACAAACAATACTGGAGCACCCCAAGGAGAGACACTAGGCCTAATGAAGCCTTTTTCCAACAAATCCTGCAACTGGTCTTTCAACTCCTTCAACTCTGGCGGGGCCATAAGATACGGCGGAATAGAAATAGGCTGGGTGCCCTGAGCTAACTCAATACAAAAATCAATATCCGTGTCAGGTGGCATACCCGGCAGGTCAGCAGGGAAAACCTCTGGAAACTCATAAACCACGGGCACCGACTCCAGGGAAGGAGCCTCGGCGCTAGAATCACGAACATAGGCCAGATAGGCCAAACAACCATTTCCAACCATGCGTCGAGCCTTCATATAAGAAATAACTCTACCAGAAGAATGACTAGGAGTTCCCTTCCACTCTAAACGAGGCACCCCTGGAAAAGCCAAGGTCATTGTCTTGGCATGACAGTCCAGAATAGCATAATAGGGGGATAACCAATCCATCCCAAAAATAACATCGAAGTCAACCATATCCAGAAGCAAAAGATCAACCTGAGTCTCCAGACCACCCATGACTACTAAGCAAGAACGGTAGACTCGATCTACCACTATAGAATCACCCACCAGTAGAAACATGCACAGCAGTACTCAAGGAATCACGGGGCATACTCAAATAAGGGGAAAAATATGAAGACACATAGGAGAATGTATAACCTGTATCAAATAACACCCAAGCCTCTGCAAACTGACACTGTACTTGTAATAATTGCATCAAAAGCCTTTGCATCAGGCCTTGTAGGAAAAGCACAGCACCAGGGCTGAGCCCCTCCAAGCAGATCATCTCTGGGTCGACCTATTGCGGCCTGACCTCTACCTCTCGTGGCATGTCCTCCACCTCTATGAGTCTGACCTCTACCTTTGGCACCCCGACCTCCACCCCTAGCTGGCTGAGGGGGTGGGGGTGCACCTGGCACAGGAACCATAGCACGGAAACCTTGATACTGAGGACCACTAGAAGCTCGGGGACAATACCTGGCTATGTGCCCCGGAACACCACAAGAATAGCACGGCCTCTGCTGATATGGTTGGGAACTCTGGAACTGTCCCTGACGACCCTGATAACCACCCTGGAAACTCTGAAGCGGCGGTGTACTGATAGGTGCTGGTGGTGCACTGTGAGCTACCTGAAGTGCCGACTGATAGGGTCTGGGAGGATGATCTCTGCCTGAAGAATCCCTACCCCCAAATGAGGTTCCACTGAAACGACCGAAGTGACGGGGCCTCTTGTCAGCCCCCTGACCACCACCCTGTGACATAATCATCTCAATCATCCTGGCCACATTGGCCGCATCCTGGAACGATATATCGGTATCTAACTCTCTGGCCATCTGAAGTCTAATGGGCTGGGCCAATCCCTCAATGAATCTCCGAACCCTCTCCCGATCAGTGGGAAGTATCATAAGAGCATGTCAGGCTAGAGTGATGAACCTGGTCTCGTACTGAGTGACTATCATAGATCCCTGCTGGAGACGCTCAAACTGCCTCCGAAGGTCCTCCCTCTGAGTAATGGGAAGGAAATTCCCCAAAAATACCTCTAAGAACTAGGTCCAAGTCAAAGGTGCAGACCCAGCTGGCCTGGTCAAGCAATAGTCTCTCCACCAAGTCTTGGCAGAACCCGATAGACGAAAGGTAGCAAAATCAACTCCATTAGACTATACTATGCCCATGTTCCGAAGAACCTCATGACAGCTGTCCAAATAATCTTGGGGATCCTCTGATGGTGAACCAGTAAAAGTAGCAGTGAATAACTTAGTGAACCTGTCTAGTCTCCACAAAGCATCTGCTGACATAGCTGCTCCCTCTGCTACCGGTGCTGCAATACCCGGCTGAGCTACTCCGGCTGGCTGAGGTGCCGGAGTCTGAAACTGTGGAGCTAGCTGCTCTAGCGTGCGGGTGGCAGGAGTCTGGGTACCTCCCCCAGCCTGAGAGACGGCTGGTGCAGTAGGAAGCAGACCCGCCTGTGCTACACTCTCCATGAGTCTGACTAGACGGACAAGTGCGTCCTGAAGCACTGGGGTAGCTATGAACCCCTCTGGGACCTGAGCTGTCCAACTGGGACTGCCGGAACTGGGACCTCCTCGTCAGACTCGACCTGAGGGTCCTCCACTGGGGCTGCTGCTCTAGGCTGAGCCCTGCCCCGGCCTCGGCCTCTAGCACGGCCTCGTCCTCGACCTCGACCCCTCGTAGAAGCTGTAGCAGGAGTGTCGGGCTGCTGAGCGGAACCAAGGGAAGCACGCGTCCTCGCCATCTGCGAGAGAATAGAACAGAAACTCAATTAGTACTCAGAATTCATATTGCACGACAGAGATGAAAAGAAATGTGGAGTCATCCTAACTTTGCAGCCTCTGGGGGATAAATACCGACGTCTCCGTACCGATCCCTCATGCTCTACCAAGTTGTCCGTGAGTTGTGAGACCTATGCAACCTACGGCTCTGATACCAACTTGTCACGCCCCGAAATCCTACCATCGGGCCGTGATGGAATCTAGCGTTGAACTCGCTAGACAAGCCAACGCGTACAGTTAAACTAACATGGTAACACTGAATTAAAAGAATAAACTAAAAACAGTTCACAACATGCTAATGGAACAACAAATACAATGTCAGAATGTAATAAATGGCACGGCATCACCCTTCGTGCTTTTACCCTCTTCCTCACAATGCAATGTATCATGTATGGTAATGTAATCATGGCACGACATCAACCTTCATGCTTTTAAATATAAGTCATGGCACGGCATCACTCTTCGTGCTTTTACTCTCTTCCTCACTATACAATGTATTATGTAATCAATGTAAATCATGGCACGGCATCACCCTTCGTGCTTTTACTCTCTTCCTCACTATGCAATGTATGATGTAATCAATGTAAATCATGGCACGACATCACCCTTCGTGCTTTTACTCTCTTCCTCACTATGCAATGTATGATATAATCAATGTAAATCATGGCACGGCATCACCCTTCGTGCTTTTACTCTCTTCCTCACCAATGCAATGACAATTATCAAAAATGGGAAGGAATGCAGCATAGTGGAATCACAAATCATGTTCACCCGGCAAGGGAAAAATATCAGTCATTATCACAACAAATTGCCCGGCAAGGGTCTCAGCTATAACCAACCTTTTCAAGTATATCCTCTACAGTTGGGTCATCAATAGGACCATTACATCATGAGTTCGTCAACGAGGATTTTCAACAACAATCAACTTCCATGTAGAGAATAATTCATAATACAAAGGATATGGAAGTAAGGACAAGAATTTCATCAAAAATGGACTCACGGGCATGCTTGACACACAATGCATAGGTACTCGTCACCTCACCTATGTATTGGACATGATAAACACCTAGCACATAGCACCCGATACCTATTCCCTCACCAAAATTAGGCAAGACACTTACCTCGGATCCAAAATATAGCAATCAACCCTCTAACACTGCCTTTCCTTTAGAATTCACCTCCGGAATGGTATTGTCTAGACATAATTAACTCAAGTATATCAATAATGATCCAATAAATCAATTCCATAGCCTAACTACCCATTTCCAAGCATTCTTCCAAAAATATCAAAATTCGACCCCGGGCCCGCTTAGTCCAAACACGAGGCTCGGACCAAAACCCGCTCACTCATACCCCCACGAGTTCAAATATATGATTTGTTTTGAAATCCGACCCCAAATTGAGTTGAATCCCCCAAAGTCCCATAATCCCTAACTCTACCCAAGTCCCCTAATTTTTACTTTGCTTTTAGGATTCTAGGCCTAGATTCTAGTGTTGATGAAGAAAAAATGGAAGAAATGGGAGTTGAAGTCACTTACCCAAGTGATTATGGAGGAGAATTGGCTTGGAGGTAGTCAATGGGGGTTTGAAGAAGAAGGGAGTGATGAAAATGAGGAAAATCCCGAATGCATTCTGTTTTTAAGCTTTAAGAATCACTGGGCAAAAATTACCCTTCGCGTTCGCGAGACCATGGCTGCGTTCGCGAAGGGTTGGCAGCCCTGACCTATGCGTTCGCGAGCCTAGGGCCACGTTCGCGAAGAACAACCTACCCAGCCCCCCAGCCTAACACTATGCGTTCCCACCCCTGGGGACGCGTTCGCGTAGAAGCACTGTCCAGTGCTCCACGTTCACGTCTCCCTCTACGCGTTCGCGAAGAGTAAAAACCCAGGCCAAGATGATTACCCTTCGCGTTCACGGGCCCTTTGCTGCGTTCGCAAAGGGTGTTACACCAGACACAGCAAAACATTAAAAACACCAGATTTTTCTACTTTACACACCCCATTAACTACCCGAAACTCACCCGAGTCCTCGGGTCTCCAAACTAACAACACACACACGACTCCCAAATCATCCTACGGACTTATTCAAGCATTTCAATCACCAAAATATCCTCAAAAACAAGGAATTAAACCTCGAATCTCCTAGAATTTTCTCAAAACTTCATAAGGCTTAATTATTCTGATTTGATCCGAAACTCGACATTTCAAATCCGTTTTACACCAAATTTCACAGGTACTCACATAACATATATTCAACCTGTTCTGGGCTCCGGAACCACAATACGAGCCCGGCAACACGGTTTTCACATTAATTATTATTTTCAAAAGTCTTTATTATTTTTAGAAAATAATTTTCTTTAAAAATTCATTTCTCGGGCTTGGGACCTCGGAATTCGATTCCGAGTATACGCCCAAGTCCCATATTTTTCTACGGACCCTCCGAGACCGTCAAATCACCGGTCCGGGTTCGTTTACCAAAAATGTTGACCAAAGTCAACTTTAATCAATTAATCATTATGAAATCAACTTTTCATCAAGTTTTCACATAAAAGCCTACCGGCTACACGCCCGGGATACGCACGCATATCGAGGTGAGATTAACGAAAGTTTTCGGGGCCTCGAGACATAGTTTCTTCTAAATACACAGGATGACCTTTTGAGTCATCACATTAACAGTTGGTGTTCCCTTTTCTAATGTTACCTTTGCTGTCAATGTTAGTAAACTCGCCTGGGATGTTACAACAGTTGGTTTTTCATTTTCTAATGTACTATGACATTATTAATCGTCATATTCATTTCACCATTTCATAGGTTCTCATTGAGGTTGTAAATTTAGTCGAAGACTTTGAGGTAATATGTTTTCATTCATTCACCATTTTAGTCCAAAAAACAGAAGTACACCACAGTTACATCTTCAATTGGAGTATCATTCTAATTGGAGATACTCCAATTCTTAAGAAACTAGTTTCCTACTAAACTAAGCAATACATGTCAATTCACTATACAATGATAATGAACTAAACAAGGAAGAATCATAATGAAATCTACTTCATTATCCAAGGCAGCAAAGAATCCAACAAATATCGCCCAAGAGCCAATTATCACCATCATTAGTTGTACAACTCTTTCTTTCAATTTTTTGACTTTAGCAGTTTCAAATTTATTCATGGCTTTCATGCCAATTACTTTTTCTCTCACCTTGTATCTTTCAATCGTAATGGCATGCAAAGATGACTTCAATTCTCTTATTTCAAGCTGGGAACCATCTGCGGATATTTCATCTTCCCATTCAAAATAACCACAGAAATTATTATGCCAAAGAAACATTTAAAAGATTCAATTTTATTCAAATCAAAACAGCTAGATATAGTAGAAAGATTAGACAAATTTACATCGATACCTCACCTTAGGGCGTGCACATTTGTAAAATATTCTATCGGGGTTAGAGGGAGTGGTTGATGTGAAATGGTTGGCAATAATACCACATCGATACCTTCTCTGAGAGGAAGTACTGCTCTGCGACATTGAATCTCCATTGAGAGGATAGAGTCGAGCAAACGAGAAGAAAGAGAATTTGTGCAATTTGTGCCTAAACCCTATTTTTCATGGACTGAAAGGCTTATGAGGGGGACTAATTAAAGGTGGGGCGGGTTATTATAAGGTGCGTCGGGTTATTATAAGGGTGAACGGGTCAAAAAAGCCTAGTTGGCACATTATTTTGGGGGTCCCGGTTGCCACGTAGGAGATCCATTAGATTTAGGTACAAATGTATTTACTTTAGTAACGGCAGATATTATTTTGGACGGAAAGTAAAACGTGGTATTAATATAACTAATTTTTAATAGTAAAGGTACAATTTTGACATTTTCCCCTAATTATATAACAAGTCAAAGTTCAGAGGCGAACGATAGCCCATCAGTGCTTCTGCACCTATTTTTCTTAGTCCAAACACGTCAAAAACCGTACCTAAAATCAAAAGTTCAAAATTACTTTGGACATTACATATGTTGGTTTTGAAATTTATTCCATATCGAATATTCATATTTTATTTTAACCTTCATCTTCTTCAAAATTATCATAAGTACTGTATAACACGAGAAAAATTATATAACCGTGTATAATTAATATATATTTTATATATACCGCTTAAGAAAATAAATGGAAAATCCGGCTGACTTTATGGAATAAGATCGATCTCTTAGTTAAAATATAAAGCATTGCCCGTTTGTTAAATTAGACGAGACACATTGTTAATTATCTCGTAATAATCATGCAAAATTTGAAGATATACTCTCATAACGCCACGTCGATCACATTAATGTGCCGATAGGTTTATGTCTAGTATTATATTGTAGGTTGCACCATGTCTTTTCCTGTAAACCATCATTCATGTGAAATAAACATTCTCTTTCTGTTCAAACTTCTAAAATATTAAGTAAATTGGAAGTAACAAATTTTGATGACGTTCCCATTCTTATAAACGAGCAAATTATATTCTTGCCAATGAGTCCTAATATAACGATCCAATGGGTTGTTTTGAGTATTACAATCTCGTTTTCTCATATACTGCTCAATTTATACCTTACAGTTGTTATATGACTTGCCAGGATAATTGGTTCGGCTCCGGTGAGGTTTTGGAATGAATTGGAACACTTAGTTCCAAGGTTTAAAGTTTAAGTCGAAATAGTTGACCCGATGTTGACTTGTGTAAACGACCCCGAAATAGAGTTTTTGATGATTCCAATAGTTCCGTATGGTGATTTTGGACTTAGAAGCGTGTCAGAAAAATTATTTGGAAGTCTATAGTTAAATTAGGTTTCAAATGGCTAAAATAGAAATTAAAGTTTGGAAGTTTGACCGAGGAGTTGAGTTTTTGATATCGGGGTCGGAATCCAATTCTAGAAATTGGAATAGGTCTGTTATGTCATTTATGACTAGTCTGCAAAATTTGAGGTCAATCGGACTTGATTTGATAGGTTTTGGCATCGAATGTAGAAGTTGAAATTTCTTAGTTAATTAACCTTGAATTGGGGTATGATTCGTGGGTTTTAGCGTTGTTTGATGTGATTTGAGGCATCGACTAAATTCGTATGATGTTTAGGACTTATTGACATATTTGATTGGGTTCTGATGGGCCTCGGGCGAGTTTTAGATGGTTAACGGATCAAAATTTGGACTTAGAACAAACTTGAAACTTTCAGTCTTTTGGTGCAATTGCACATACGGAAATTTGGTCCCAGGTACGAGCTCTGGAGCGCAGAAGAGGAAAATGGAGAGTGGGGCAGTGGCCAGAGGTGTGAGGAAAAATTCCGCACCTGCATGATCGCATATGAGGGAAAATTCCGCACTTGTTAACCATTTCAAACCTAATTTAACTGCAGAAGCGAGAAGTCCGCATAAGCGACCTGGGTCTCGCAGAAGCGAGCCCGCAGAATCGGCTTCAGGGACACAGAAGAGGAGGAAGGCCAGCCTTGGCAAAAACAGTAAATGCAGTAAAGTCTGCGAAAAAGTGGAATCGCAGATGCGGCTAAGTGTCCGCAGGTGCAGAAACACAAGACATATTACAAAACAGAGAGGTTCCGACATTTTTGTCATTTTGGACATTTCAACACGGTTTTAGGCAATTTTTCTGAGAGAATTCGCGAGGAAACTTGAGGTAAGTCTTGTGATCATTGTTAGTCAATAATATTGGATTATCATTGAATATTTCGACTAGATTACGTGTTTTTGAAGTGAAATTAAAGGATTTGGGCCTAAGGATTTCAAAATAAGAATTTAAGATTTTGAGGTTGAGTTGATGTCGGAATTTGGTAAAATTGGTATGGTTGGACTTGTGGTTCAATGGACGTTCATATTTTGTAACTTTTGTCGGGTTCCAAGATGTGGGCCCCACGGACGAATTTTGAGTGCAATTTCGAATTTTGTTGGAAAATTAGTATTTTCATGTGGAATTAATTTCTATAATTTGTATTGACTCAATCAAATTATTTGTGACTAGATTCGAGGTGTTTGGAGGCCAATTCGCGTGGAAACGGCATAGCAGAATTACACGATTTTAGGTAATTAACAGTTCTAAATTTGGTTATGAGGGTATGAAACCCCGGATCTTGTGATATGTGATGAATTTTAAGGAGACGCACATGATAGGTGACGGTCGTGTGGGCGCGTACTGTAAAAATTGTGACTTGATAAATTTCATAGAACTGTGTAGTTGAATAATCTGTTGATATCCGTACATTTTTCGCGTATCAAACCATGAATCATGTTTAAACCATGTGTTGACACTATAGGGACCTACAGAGGTCGTGTACATGTTGAACTATCTGCTAAATTATTATTTTGTACTCAGTCACGGTTTTACTTGCATATTACATCTCAGTCTCTATTGTTCATTATTGATCCATCATAGCATTGTTGTTTGGGCTGCTTATCATGAATTATGAGAGCACGAGAGACTAGAGAGATTTATGACGGAGTGAGGCAGAGGGCATGATTGTGAGATAAAGATACGATAGCACGTGAGTTATCCGTGCAACACTTGAGTTGTGCGTGCGGATCCAGATATTATACTAGCATGTGAGATGTCCGTGCGGATTATAGCACTTGAGCGGAAGGAGCCCCTCCGGAGTCTGTACACACCCCCAGTGAGCGCGTACCTACTGAGTGCGAGTGCCGAGTGCTGAGCAAATTAGAGGACTGAGTGACTATTGCTCTAAGAGGATGCACTGATTTCATTATTGTTGTACTTCAGTTGTCATATATCACTGTTTTGGAAATTTTTGATAGATATTATCTTCTGTGTCAGTAGAAAATTTGATATGAAATTACTGTTTAGGCCTTAATTGTTGAACTTGCAATCATGCCTACTTTCTTATGTTGGAAATTACTGTAATTGGACGACTTAGTTGTGAAGATCGTCACTACTTTCAGTTCTTTATTTGATATTGTTACTTGCTGAGTTTGTTGTACTCATACTATACCCTGCACTTCGTGTGCAGATCCAGGTGTTCCCGGACATAGTGGGTGTTTATTTCTTCGCATAGTTGATTTTCCGGAGATTCTGAGGTGGCTGCCGGTGTTTCACAGGCCTTGTCTCTCCTTCTCTATCTTCTTGTTTATTGTATTTAGTTTCTGACAATAATAGACAATATTCTCCAGACTTGTGATGTGATGCTCATGTACTATGTGACACCACGATAGTTGGAAATTCAGCGTTGAGTTTTGGATTTTTGTTGGTCCCAAATGCACACGCAAGTAACGTGGTCGACAAATAATATAGGATTGCAAGTCTACATATCGTACCGACAGGGACTTCTGATTAACTATCAACTAAATTAAACTAAGTCAATTAATGTATTCAAGCGATTTTCTAAAGTGTGATTAATTAACTACAACTAATCTAGAGTAAGAAACTAAGTGATTAAAGAAACAATGACAAGCTTAAAAACGAATTCAATGTGAATGAATGTTCTAGAGCTATGGGTTAGCTAACAATCCCATTGAGTTTTTCACTTAAATCATCTAATTAATTTATCTGGTTTATTGGTTGACATGGTTAATATTACTCGTAGCCTTCTCCCGAAGTACTACTCGCCTATTCAAGCTAATCTAACGCCTATATTCCTATGGAATTAGAATTAACAAGAACGCATTAATAATTCATGTATAATAACCAAGCAAGGCGATTAGGTATATTCATATCCTAACCGCAAATCCACACCCCCTCAGAGTTAAGATCTTGCTCTACTAAATCTTATATGCAATCTAGAATTCCCTCTTCCGAGTTCAATCCTAGATTCATAGATAGTATTTAATTGGTGATCACGCAATCAAATAATAAAGTGCAAGATTGAATAAATAAACCAATATGATAAAATAATAAGAACAATTCAAGCTTCAAACTACAACTTTCATGTAGCACCCAACAACTCTAGAACTAATAAACTATGAGATTAAAGGAAAAGAAAAACTAGTTACAAGCCTCCTCCAAGCGTGATGTTCTTGCCTCCGGCCGCCAACTCTCTTCAAAGTGGCATTTTTGGGTCTATTTATATGTGTAGGAAAAGACCTAAACGTGTATGTCAAGTCCCAGTCAAACCAGGAGTCGAAATAAAGCTTCAAAACTCGGAATGGACCTGGCCTTTGGCTGGCCTCGCCAGGCTAAAGCCTGTTTGAGCTGGCTTTTGCCTCGCCTCTCCTTTTCACTGTTCTCGCGCACACTTTCAATATTTAAGTATCCCTTTTGTTCTACTTGAATCTCCAGTTCACCTACACATAAAATAGACTCCATTACGCGCAAATAAAGTGTAATTTATCATTAAAGCATGTAAAATGCAAGGCAAATAATGTACGAAACTATGAAATTATAGCCCCACATCAATACCTCACACTTAAACATTGCTCGTCCTCGAGCAATCAAACTACACTTAGAGACACAACCTATTAAGCGATTCTCTTAATTCATTATACCAAGAATCTTTAAAATATACTAAGCACAAGGGTGTAACATCTTCACCTCAAGATTTGACTCACAAGTACCATGCATTATTACACAATTCACTCACTTACTCTAACAGAGAGGTCAATGACATTACCTTTCCTTCATGAATCAAGTGCCCTCACACAATAAAAGAGAGTATACACACAATAAAATTTAAGAAAAATTAGGAACTTAAGATAGAAAGAATTCACTCACTCTCAGAAATAACATTCATATGCTACAAAAGATGCACCATAGGCTTGCTCGTAGTGTACTACTCTACTAATTGAGCTCATTCAGTCTAGGATTAAGTAGGACTTTCATTGGTTGTAATGTAGGCTGCGGATCGGGTAGGATACATTTGGATATAAGAGTGACTACACCTCCCTAAGCACTTTAATACATATACTTTAACATTCAACAACATACTTATGTCAAACCAAAACTCCATCTTCACATTAATGTACATTAACTCCATATTTCTTTAAGCACAATTACATCAAGAGTCACCACTATGATGGAATACTTTTCACAGCAATACAACTATTATTTTTTTTCTTTTTTTTTTCTTTTTCAATTCAAGTGACTCTTACTTTTTCAAAACAGTGCACCTTTCTCTTTGCATATAAAATAGACTTCAAGCGCAAATAAAGTGTAATTTATCATTAAAGCATATAAAATTTAAGGCAAATAATGTACAAAACTATGAAATTATACCCCTACATCAATTTATATCCCTGTTTATGAGAATGTTTGTTATTTAAAATTGCTTTAGTTCATTTGCTAGTAAAATTGTTGGGATTATTCTTTAATGTCGGCTAGTGCCATCACGACATGTTAGGATTTTGGATCGTGACATCTAACTCAATAAGTAAGGTTAAAACCCAAAAACTTATACGACTCTAGCTAGTCCAATTCTCTTCCTCACATTAGATATTAATGGTAAATCTCGTCAATATAAAATTTTATTTCAGATATATTTTGCTTAGACACGCAAAGAGAAAGATTCGTAAAATTAAGATGCTGCTATTAGGGTTGTATCACCATTAATTAGATAGTGACTTAGTTCCCTTTGCAATTTCTCTCCCTAATTAATGACTTTTTCTTCATCCTCCAATTCAAAGTTAAACCATTCAATATAACACGGTATCATTGCTGATATATAGCTAGAATTATTTTTAACACTTTTTCTGTTTCATTTATATATGATACTCTTTTCTTTTTAGTCTGTTTTATAAAAAGAAAAGAAAAAAACACTTTTCTAATATATTTAAAATTCTTTAGCTTCAAACTTTTTATTTTATTTATTAATGATATGTTTTGATACTCATAGAAATGTCACCGCATTCTTAAATCATAAGTGTAAGGGTACTTTTGGTATATATAAATACAACAAGAGCCTTTCTTTTATTTTTAAAATTCGTGTTCAATCAAACAGCAATGCGCAACGACGAAATAATATGGTTGTGGAGATAGCATAGAAAACATAATTACATTATGTTGAAGCACCTAATTTAGGGTAATTATTTGAATATACGTCTTAGCTTTGAATATAGACCACTCCACTAGCAAAACAAAGGTCAAAACTTTTGCAACATCCAAATTAATTTCTCTCTATATATACGTACTCCCTTGTTTCCTTCTTATTAATATCAATCCATATATCTCTCTCGTTTCATTTCACTCCCTACACAAGAAATTATGAAGAGTGTAAAAGTCGTTTTTTGGTTAGCCATGGTAATGGCATTAGTTATAACTGTTACAAAAGCATTTTCATTCAACGAACCTAATGAGAATCCAACATTTGACAAATTTCTACCACAAATACCATCTTATCATCATCAACATCAACATCATCAACAACAACAACAACAATCCAGTGTAGTTCCGCAAGTGGAGTCTGCGGAGGATAGAATATACGCAGCCTTACCACTACCCTGGAAGTACGGAGAGATTGTTTCCGATAGACAAATATCATCTTATCATCACAAGCTGAAAATAAAAGAAATTACACGTATGACATGCAACATCAACCCTGTAATATGTTGGGCTAAAGGTAGCCCAGGGCCATTCTGCTGCGAGAGAAAATGTGTAAATGTGTTAAATGACGGACAAAATTGTGGATTTTGTGGGAAGAAATGTAAGTACAATGAAACTTGTTGTAAAGGGCAGTGTGTCAACACTTCGTTTCATAACCGGCATTGTGGGGGTTGCAACAACAAGTGCCAGAAAAGTAGTTCTTGTGCGTATGGAATGTGCAGCTACGCTAATTAGACTTTTAGTACTTAACTAAGACGGTTAAATCATCTATTTGGATCTAGGAAATACAGTTTAATAATATTATACTATTTCATTCTATTTATAATTATAATTTGTGATCGTGTAACGAGTAAAGCTGTACTAGCTACATTATTTTTCAGTTTGGTCTAGTAGTAATTTTATTTTTTGGTAAACTATATACTTAATTAATCAAAAGATTATTACAGGATATGAATGTTTGCAGGCTATCCAGGTGACCAACAATGTTTGTTAGAGTGCCATCAGGGGCGGGTCAACGGATCTTATAGTCTAAGGCAAAGGCCCTTAAATCTATTTATAGAATTTTTTACACTAACAATAAAATTCGCTTTCTAAACAACACATTAATCATTTAAGACTTTATCGAATCTAATAAAATACGAAGAAGAGCACAAAGAATAAAATGGTGAACTATCGGATGTTGAGGTTGACAACTCAAAGTAAAATTTTTGATTTGGCTATCACCACAATAAAAAAAAATAAAAAAAAATAAACGTACATAACGTAATAGCTTAAGTTTTGAGCATTGATGTGCCAAAAATATTTACTCCTTTTGATCAATTTAAATGATAGTTTGTAGTAGACTCTATTAATTAGTAACACTTATTGGTAAATATCTAAAATAAATTATAAATAACCTAATATAATATGTTGAATTATGCTAAGAAAAACCCGGTGCACGAATGTTTTTGTGTTCACGCAGTTTCAAAAAGGATTGTAAAAGAAATTCATTATGTTATCAATATACATAACTTAATTCTTATATAAAAAATATAAAATTAAAATTGAAGAGTGAAACAAATACAATAATTAATGAATGAGAAAATTATCATAATTTATGAACTTACTGGTATAAATAACCTCAAACAAAAAAAATAGTATTCTAGAACTTTTCTTAATTATTTATATAACAATAGTAATAATAATAATAATAACAATAATAATGATAATAATAATAATAATAATAATAATAATATTAATAATAATAATAATAATAATAATTAAAAAAAAATCAAAATCGAAAGTGGCCAATTGGGCCTGCCATCTGGCGAACATTAATTTAGAAGCATTATGTTTAAAATCTTTGTCAAACATATATTTGACTGATTGAGCATTTGTTTTAATCAGAAATTTTTGATTATAGAGATCGTCTTGGAATTTCAAAACACATTTAACAATCGTAAGCATTCATGGGCAACAGTAGCGTATTTCTTCTGTGCTTCAGTCCATTTTCCTGAATGAAATCTTATCAGATAATCTATTTTGTCATGGGGATTGACTTGTTTCAAGATTCCTCCATAACCAATGTTAGATGCATCTGTCTCAATAAGTTTTGGCCAATTAGGATTGGCAAGCGTTAAGCAGGGTAAATATTCAACCCGTTACTTGATTCTTCGAACAAGATCAGTGTGACTATTAGTCCAGGGACCTTTATAATCCTTTTTTAGCCTTTCATAAAGAGGGGCGAGATCTCGAGATAAGTCTTTATAAAAAGGAGATATATAATTTAAGCTTCCCAAAAATCTTTGAAGCTGAGTTTTGTCAGTAATAATATCAGGGAACTTTGAAGCAAAATCAATAGCCCGTTGAATAGGGATAATTTTTCCCTGACAAATATTATGTCCTAAAAAACGAACATTCGTTTGAAATAAAGACATTTTTGGTTTGGATAATACTAAACCGTTTTGTATAACAATCTTTTTAAAAATATCAAGATGTTGGAAGTGAAGTTCCAATGTTTTTGAAAAAATCAAGATATCATCTATATAGACAATTATAAAGTCTAAATAAGGATTGAAAATATCATTCATGATTTTCTGAAATTCAGAAGGAGCGTTTTCTAAACCGAATAGCATTACATTACATTCATATTGACCGAATGGGACGTTAAAAGCAGTTCTATAAGTATGTTCTTTAAAGATCTGGATTTGCCAATAGCCAGATTTTAAATCAAATTTTGAAAATATGTTGGCATCATATAATCGAGCCAATAAATCCTTTTTATTAGGAATAGGATACCTAATCCATTTTAAAAATTTGTTTAACGGTTTATAATTTATAACTAACCTTGGCATACCACGTTCCTTTTCTGCAGCGTTATTAACATAAAAGGCAGTACAAGACCAAGGGGATTTAGAAGGTTTGATCAAACCTTTGTTTAACAAATTATCAATCTCTTTTTTGCAAAATTCTACTAATTCAGCATTCATTTGACAAGGTCGAGATTTTGTAGGAATATTATCTTCAGAAAAACTGTCTTCATATGGAAGAGTAACAATATGCCTTTTTCTATTCCAAAAGGCACTCGGATGATCTGCACAAATTTCAATGGCAATTTTTTCGGAAATCAATTTTATTTTTTCCTGTATTTAACAGATTTCATAGCCTCAAAAATATTCATGCTAAGCATTTCTAATTGCAAGGAATCAACATGTTTTTGCTTTATATTAATCAAAGCGTTGATATCACGACTTATGGGGTCAGCACTAAAAGAGTAAGATATCTCTTTATCATTATATCTAGCAGTAAATCCTTTTGAATCAAGATGGGAAAAAGGATATATAGCATTAATAAAAGGTGTGCCAAGTATAATTGGCGGATGCAATTGATTTTTTACCAGAAAGAAGAAATGCGGAATGCAAACTTTATTTTGACAAATACGAGCATTAGACAGTTTGCACTTTATATCTAAAGCATGTCCTGATGCAGATTTAACTACATGAGTGGTTTTTTCAAAGTATTTAGAATGAATCAATCCTTCTTGAATGCAACTAACATCAGCACCACAATCAATCATAGCAATAGCAGTTATCGGCAAATCATTATCAATCAAAATAGTACATTGAATATGCCATTTATGAGCAGTAATAACTTGAATCATCCCTAAAAAAGAATTTGACTTTTCAATAATCTCTTCCTGAGAAATAGTTTCATCAACCTGTTCTTTTCCTTTTGAAGAAGAAAGAATATGAGTTTGAGAAGTATTTTTCTCAATATTCGAAATACGGTGATCACAAATCATTTGATTTTGTTTAAGAGATTTAATCTCTTGTTTCAATTTTTCCACTTCAATTTTTAAATCATCAAAAGAAGTATCTCTAGTAAAAGAGGCGTTCGTTTCAGAAATAGCCTGTCTTTGATAAATTCGTTTATTAACTTCTGCTAAAGAGTAAGGAGAAGAATATTCAAAATCATCCTTTGTTTTAGAAAAAGAAGTGCTTTCAGTAGGTTTCGAGGTAGGTTGGGAAGTAGAAGCTAACTGAATGATCTTTTCCCGAACCTTATCATCAGAAACTTCTTTTAAAAGTTCAATCACATTATCAGATGTGAGAGTTTTCATATTTAGATCTTCAAATTGAGACTGAAGTTTATAAAAATCATCATTTTCACAATTGCAATTATCAATTTGACAAGTATCACAAGTAGTATTATCATTCTGCTTATTAAGAGAAGATTCAATTACTTCATCCTCATTGTCAGATTCAGATTCATCATAATCTGACTCAGATCCTGAAGTATACAATAGACAATAAATTTGATCATGCAATTCATTATCAAGAGCAAGATATTTGAGCTTTTCAAGCTTACAATTTGGAGCAATATGACCAAACTTACCACACTTATAACACTTAAGGTTAGCGATATCTCGCTTGGATCTATTTTTAGTAAATCTAGTAAACTTTCTATACGTCTTCTTAGCTTCGCGATATTTCCTTTTATCGTCGCGATATTCTTGAGTCCAATATTTAGGTCTCCTTTTCCTATAAGGTTTATCAGAGGTCTGTTTCTTCTGGGGAGAAGAGGGTCCGGATATCCCGAATTGAGTACAAAAGTCTCCTATCAATCTTAAGTTGTCTGGATAACTTTAACTCATTACACAGGTTTAATCCTTCTTGTGTACACACACCTATCAACTTACCATAAGTATAACCGCTGTACTGGATTTCACCAAAAGATCCTCTAAGAACTTTTCTAACTCTTTCAGCGAATAGAGGAGGTAAACCGTCTATAAACTTAGCTTTCTAATGATCATACTTATTTTTGTGTAATTCCATGACCCGACTCATAAAGGTGTCTTTATATCATCTAAATTCGGTTAAAGTCCTACATCTAAGACCATTTAAGAGGGTACGAACCGTCTCGTGT
>ML428820.1:65945-88799 GCA_005239525.1 Nicotiana knightiana | reverse complement strand
CCAAGGAATGAATCTGACCATTATAAGGGTCAGATTTGATTCCTTTAGTGTTGTTTGACAATAGATCTAAGCATATGTACCCTAAGACCAATATTTAAACACTTTTATGGGGTGAATCTGACCATGAAGAGGTCAGGTTCAGCTCCGAAGATGCAAACCCATCAACCCTTTAATCATTCCACAGGTTGTTGCCCAAATTCATACAATGATTTGACTGCTCTTGGGCATTTCTTAAGGCATGAATCCGACCATTTATGGGTTCAGATTCCTGTCTTAATGCCTTTTGTAGTAATAATCTAACTATTCTATAACTGTTTATACATGGTTATAGGGGGGAATTTGACCATAAATGGGTCAATATAACCCAATAATGCCAACACAAAAACTAAGTCTAGATCTTTATAGATACTTGCTATCTGAGTCCATTTACTGATCAAAAGGACACAAATAAAGCAATTTAGTTACCAGTCCCAAATTGCTACTTAGGACAGTAATACCAATAGGTTCCTTAAGCATTCATAGGATGAGTCATACCATAAAAGGGGTTTGACCCAACCTTGATGATGCTCCTACATCATTTTTTTTGACAGAATAGGTTCTTTGCCTTTTAGGGACTGAATCTAACCATAGAAAGAGGTTAGATTCAACTCCATAAGGTCCTACTCATCTCATAATTGTTCTGTAATTTTTTTTTTTTGATTCTCTGTGCATTTTGGAGAAGGTGAATCTAATCATTTGAAAGGTTCAGATTCCCTACTCTCAAGCCACTGTTGGTTACCCATTTTGTACCCTTAAGGGGTGACAAACTACTGTTTAAGCACCTAATATGGGGTGAATTTGACAATTATAGAGGATCAAATTTATCCACCCTAGTGTTGTTTCATAATAATATCTAGATATTTAAAACTTAAACCAGACTAGTATTTAAGCATCTTTATAGGATGAACTTAACCATTGGAGGTTAAGTTCATTGCCCTTTGATGTTGTCTTCCAACACAACCATTGATTGCACAGTCATATAAAAGACAGTTTTAAGATGAAACAGGCTTATGTAAAATTCAGAGATTAGAAAACTAATCAATCATAATGTGTTACTCTATATATATGCATATAAGTTTATACAGAAATGGGTCTAAACAAATAAAAATACAGATTCATGGAAGAAAGACAACAGATTTCAGATCTTCATATTTCATAAAAAAACTCAGTTTTACATACCTTTAAGAGTAAGATAACAACAGAAAGTCCTGACCAAATAAAGGTCAGGCAGATGGAAATCAGCAAAAAGGAACAGAAATCCAGCAGCAACAAACACCACCCACGAGCAGCAAGAAAATCACAGTAAAGAAATCCAGGAAAAGATGATTTTTGAATACCCAAATGATTGAATCAAGGCAGCAAACAAAACCAAGTCCTTTAGGAAAGAAAACCACAGCTACAGGACAACCTAAGTTCAGATTGTTTCCCACTCCTACTGCCAATCCTTTTTGTTTCTGTTTTTCAAGTCTTTTTAGTAGTCAAAGTTGTATTTTCCAGTCCAAAAGGTTCAAAGAAGAGTCTAAAAAAAATCCTCCCCTAGTGGTAAAAAGTGTGTGTATATATAGGGGCATTTGGGATAAGATATGCTCAGCATATTCCTTATCCAATAAGCTGGAAATAGTACCAATGCAGCTGTCACCCTTATCCTTTTGGGACAGCTGCCTATTTTTAGAACATTCCAGCCGCTATTCCCCTTTTGAAATTACTATTTTAACCTTAAAATATCTGATTTCTTGATATTTCCTTATTCTAGAAGGTTCTTGGATTTTTACACCCAAGATTCCTCAATTAAAATCCTATACTAACCCTTAGGGCATCCTAGAATTACTCTTTAGTAATCAGGGAATAATGTTAAGTTAGTAGGTTGATTAACCTAATATTTCAAATCAGTACTAGTGCTAATGAAATTGGTTTAAGTTTTTTACTAGAAGTTGAAATTACTTAAGGGTGAGACTTAGTGAATTTGTTCTCAAACTTAATTAATTGAATAATTGATCATAACTAGTTATCTAGGACTTAGATCGACTATGTTGTTAGATGATTTTTAAAATTAGGTCTACTAGTTAAGTGTGACTAATTTCTTATGGCCCAAATTAATTTAACTCAAATTGACTGCCATTTGAATTAAAATCAGTAGTTAATTGAACTAATTGGTTTAAACAATTTCATTAGGTGTAATTGGCTTATCTATTAACTCTTAGTCAATTGAGTGACTAATTCTATAATACTGAACTTTTAACCTATTTTGATCATTCTAGGATCTTAGTTTGATTAAAGAAAGTTAGTTAGGTTAATAATTAGGTAATAAGTAACTCTATTCTAATTTAATTAATTAGTATCTAAACTTTGTTGCTTTATCAAGGGTTGATT
Source organism: Nicotiana knightiana (assembly GCA_005239525.1). NCBI lineage: Eukaryota > Viridiplantae > Streptophyta > Magnoliopsida > Solanales > Solanaceae > Nicotiana > Nicotiana knightiana. The sequence continues at coordinate 86,390 of ML428820.1, read as the reverse complement.
AATTTCAGATTAATCAATTACTTTAAAACTTCTTAGACTTAGGTCAATTATACTATTATTCAGTTCAAATGTATACCTAATTAATCGTGTATAATTGTCTAATTAAATTATTATTTAATCGATTAATCTGGACGGATGGTTAACCCTAATTGATTATCTTAATTAGTAATTAGGTTAATTGGCCTATTTCAGTTCGATTAGACTTAACTAATTACTATCAACTTAGGCAGTCCAAGAATTCAGTCACCTTTATTGGTTTAAATATCAGCCTAATTACTCAAATAGGCTATTAGGCAACTAAACATTGTAGTTGCCTAACATTAAACTAGAGATTAACTTTCACCTAATTAATGACCCAAGCCTCGGAGTAATTTAACCTATTAGGATCAAAGTTTTATTAATGAAACAGTAGGTTAGGGAAAACTAACTATCAAAGAACTCTAGACAATCTATATGCATATCAAAATGAACTAATTGACCAAACGAATTCATAACCAAACAAACTCATAAGAAAGAAGCTTATCAGTCATGATATTCAAAAGGAATTGACCAAGAACAAATATATGACTGAGCAAGGGAAATTCCTGAAATCCTAGTCAAATGATTATCAGGAGCCTAGACGACTAACAATAATCAGGGAAAATACACAGAGGGAAAGGAAGGAGAATTTGGACAGAATAATAAGAGAATTCAAGTTAACGAGCATGTTAAGCACATGAAAGCATGATGTCATGTTCAAGAAATCTACAGAGAAACACAAAGTAAACTCGAACAATTAATGAACAAGAAGGTCCAGTGTTTACTGACCTTCTTTTGAACCATCAAATCAATAAAATGATTTGTTTTAGCCGTTTTAGGAGCCAAACTCAGACTTCTATCGATAGGTGAACTCAGAACAAAACAAATGAAACACGAAGTTAGAAATTACTAGTGATGGTGGGTTGGTAGGTGAAATCAGAAAAGACAGAGGGAGAATCAATGAAGGGTTTTACCTGGGCATTAGGACGAAAATCGACTCTTAGCGGCTAAAATCCCATGTCCATAGGTCATCGCTTTTGGCCACTGAACATCAGACACTTTGAGAAAACCTCATGAATCTATTTACGATCTCGAGTTTCCAGACACATCGCACTTCCGCTCGGCTCGAAGCTTCCACTCCATCCTAAAACGGATCAAAGAAGAGTGGGGAACCTCTCGCTGGTTTTTGGAATTCGACATCAGGAAGTGTTTTCACACCATCGTCCGACATCGATTCATCCCAATCTTTAAGGAAGAGATCGACGATCCCAAGTTCTCTTACCCCATTCAGAAAGTCTTTTCCGCCGGACAATGATCAAATTTATATGTTTCTAGGGGATAACTCGGTATGTAGAAATTAGGGATTTTGAGCCGACCATACTTAAACTTTACAGAAACATCATGGAATTCAATTCCGAGAGAGAAATTTTAGCCAGCATACCTTGTTTGAGCTTTCCTTAAGCTACTACAATGCACCAACACCTCTAGCAATGATAATCTATGGGAAGATAGAGAAAATTGATTAATAATTAGAAAGATTTCCCATGGTGTAACTCTCCTAGGAATTTTGTCACCTATCATGAAAAGTAGACTACAAGGATCTAAAATTATAATCCCTTCCTCCTTCAACAAATTTCAACAAAAAACTACCATAATGGTTCATTAATCCCCTCATACAATAACTTAGTGTCACATGCATGATTTATTTCTAACCCCACAATATATTTGGACTCTTAACCTCTTGCATGCAAGCTCTAGAAGTAGGACTTACCTGGATGGAGGATAATCTAGTTGTTAGCTTCCTTGATTCTTGAAGATTTGAGCAAGATTGGGTGATTGGGAAGCTAGGTTCCCTCTTTGTCTCTCTATATTGCTCTTACCTCCCTCTAAAATTATCAGATTATCGCCCCAAATGAAGCCCCAAACGTTATTTATCAAAATGGGGTCAGGTTATAAAAATAGAAAAATAGACCCTCCGACTCAGATCTGCGGTCGCATATGCGACCGCATAACGACTATGCGGCTCGCAAAGGTAGCCCTCAGGGGCTTGAATTTTCTGACTATGTATGCGACCAGTATGCGGTCCGCATACCTATTCTGCGATTGCATAATGCACCACTGAACTTCCCTTCGCAAAAGTCCAAGGTGGATATGCAATCAACATGCGGCTCGCAAAGTGATTATGCGATTGCATAATTGGGCCGCATAACTGGCCTCAAAATTGGCCAATTTAACTGCAACCGCATAGTAATTATGTGGCTGCATAATGGGCTGTAGAAATGCACTCTTTTGCAAGACATTTTCCTTTAACTAAGCAACGTATTGTTCAATCCAAAAAGTCTAAACCGCGAATTTCTACTTACAACACCTAAATCTAACTCGGCACCACGAAGTTACGAGTTTTTAGGTAAAAAATTTACGGGGCCGTACATCCTCCACCACTTAAGATCATTCGTCCTCGAATGAGGATCAAGGTTCACTTACTAGCACCCTATGCAACTTCAGTTTCCATACCACACACCAGCAACTCCTAATTTGACTAACTTTCAAGATTTCTAAAAATTTTGCCAGAGTTTCCTTTGCAATCAAGCATATCCACCTGCCAGAGAATCACCAAAACCATCCTAACAACACATCCACAACTCGATAAACACCACAATGTATAGGTCAATAACACTGATCTCAGCATTACAAGCACCACACTATCATAATGACACCTGGACATGGACTGCACATTTTTAAATCATAACACCTAGAAGGTATTTTTTTTTCAAATCAAAATAATTGCTACACAATCAAGCGAAAATATTTTCTTTCCACAACACCTTCAGCCTTCAGGGTGGCCTCTTAGACTTACATACTTCGCCATAACACATTTACGGAAACAACCTCAACTCCCTAAACTTATCTAATAAGGATGACAAATAGATGCCTCGAATAAGCTAACTATCCATTAACTTCACCTTCAATAATTTCCGCAGGTATTATACACAAAATATCTGTAACTACCTTCCTAGAGATAGGCATATGAAAACATAGGGTACACGGAGGACAATAATAGGGGAAACACCATACTCATAGTTCGGCCTACTTCTTTCAAGATATCAAAAATCCCAAAGTATATTACACCTACTTTACCTTTATTAGCAACTCACATAGTATCTTCATGGAGAAAATCTTGAGAACAACTTTCTCACTCTCTTTAACTCTAAATATCTACGACGGACACTCAAATTAAATCCTTGGCAACCTTCAACCATTGTGCTATGATGGGCTAGAATGAATATGACTATAGAGTTCCTACCCAATATGACTGGTCATGGAATAATGCTTCCTTTTTGACATGCTTGAATGTACACCCTAGATAGATTACTATAAGAAGGAACAATGAAGTCCGAGGTTGGATCAAAATTATTTAAGAATTCACTGATGTGTTGAGCAAAGTATTTCATGAGGTTATATATCCTAAGAGACATGAAGCTTACTACTGATAACGCTAACAAGATTAATCATCGTGATGATGTCATTGATCTGACAAATGGGGCATAGAGTTAACTAGTACATTGGCAACAGGAATCATTAAGGAGGTATATTCGAGTATGTGACCCCAGTCGTCCCCTGGAATGTAGGAAAAATTCAGTTTATCAAAAATGAGAATACACTGGAACCTTGAATGCGATATGGGTTTTAAATACATGTGGTTGAACTACACTCCTAACATTAACTGACACGGGGAATCTATGCCACAAGCCCATGAGGATGAAAAAGAAGTTGAACACCTAGTTGATCCTATATGAGAGAACTAAGGATACGATAACTTGTCTTCTAAGTCAAAATGTTCGTGATATATGCCAAAACCTAAAACATTTAAATCTTAACCCTTTCACGAGTGAAACCACATAGCCAGGACATCTAAGTGTTGGGATGAAATCAGGTATCGGTGAAAGAGAAGGAACACTTTCCTATGAGATTGACATGTTTCTGCTATAATAATTCTCGGGCTACAATACCAGGCCATTTCACGGGCAACTATGGTACTAGAAACAAAGTGAGCTACTTACTATGAAAATGATCTAAGTGGGCACGAGAGTCATACTACAATGGGCAAGGAGAATATCTCCCTATGACATATTTGTGATAACCTCATATTTCTTGGAAACTTTATACGAACAAATGACCTCTCCAATTGACATGCACACATGTGATAGGAGCTGAGATATGCTCTCATGTTACCAAACAGAGAAAAGGTTTCATAGTGATACTCGCAAGAGAGAAAAGTGACTGTTGAAACCATAGAAGCCATATACACCAGGGAGAAAGAGTGACTCGAGAAGGATCGCCACACTGGCCTTCTTTACATTGAATTTGACACCACATAGGTAAACTTTACGATGGTGCATGCATAGTCACAAGTTAGCAGATGTTATCCATTTGATTAAAAAGGTTCAGTGAGAAATTAATCAGGTTTAGTCCCTTGTTGAGAATTTAGGAAAGCAAGTGGGAAGTATTAATCCTAGAGTTATAACTCAATTCAAGGACAAAATAATAGAACTCAATTCCTCAAGAGGCCGTAAATAAGAGAATTGTGATCAAGAGGCTTCACGAATAATACGTCTCGTTCAAGGAGTAGGTATATGCAATGTTTTGTGACTCAACATCTTATCAAGACCATTTTTATGAGAACTCTTCAATATGGATGTACATATACAACGAGTAAAAAATTTAATTTGACTTACTTGGTGATTTTAGGTTGATAGGGCAATAACTTAATCGATGCCCCTCGACTCCGCATCCCTAACGTACGTTGGTACCATACTGATATACCACATGATCTAGTGGTGTAGTGATATTAATAGGAACAAGGGAATTCCCTTAGCAAAAGGTCCTAACAATCCCTCCATGGACCGATACATTATCCTAACAAACTCTTGGGCAATCTCCCTCAGATTCAATGGTGGGGTCATTCCCTCTTTACTGCTTCAAAATCATGGATTACTCATCTTGAGAATAAGACATAGCGTGGAAATTAGCTCCCAATCTTGAGCTCCACATTAGGCACACAAATCTGACCCTGCATTCGCAATGCCCCATCATCTCCAACAGTAACCTACTTAGATCCACTATGTTGTATCGTGTCCTTAAGGAAAAGCAAATGGGGATCGTCATACGGACGCTCTCTGTTGTGCTCATACAAAGAAGACCAAGAGAGCGTGAAAGATAGAACTCAACTAGGCTCCAAAACATCTAACCTCACAAACTGATTGACTGAAGCCTGAACATCTGATGTTAGGGGTCTCTCACCAACTGGATATATACAAGGTTGCCCATACTCACAGCCTTTCTACTCAAGCATTTGCCACCACATTGGCCTTCCTAGGATGATACAAAATGGTGACATCATAGTCTTTCAACAGTTCCAACCACCTCCGCTGCCTCAAATTGAGATCCTATTGCTTGAATAAATACTATAGACTCCGATGATCTGTGAATACCTCACACGACACGCTGTAGAGGTAATGCCTCCATATCTTCAATGCATGAACAATGGTTGCCAACCCTAGTCATGAATAGGGTAATTCTTCTCATGAACCTTCAATTTCTGCGACGCGTATGCAATCACCCTACCATCCTGCATCAATACTGCACTGAGCCTAATACGCGATGCATCACAATACACCGTGCAGGTTCCTGAACCGGTGGGCAACACCAACACCGGGGCTATAGTTAAAGAAGTATTGAGATTTTGAAAGCTCAATTCACACTCATTAGACCACCTAAATGGGGCACCCTTCTTGGTCAATCTAGTCAATAGGGATGGAATGGAAGAAAACCCCTCCATGAACCGGCGATAATAACCCGTCAAACCTAGGAAACTTTGAATCTCTTTAGCTGAAGTAGGTCTAGGCCAGTTCTGAACAACCTCAATCTTCCTAGGATCCACTTTAATTCCCTCGGCTGATACAACATGTCCCAAAAAGGCAACTGAATCCAACCAAAACTCACACTTTGAAAACTTGGTATATAACTGACTATCTCTCAGAGTTTGAAGTACAACCCGGAGATGCTGCTCATGCTCCTCTCTACTGCGGGATTATACCAAGATATCATCAATGAATATGATCATAAAAGAATCTAAATAGGGCTTAAATACCCGGTTCATCAAATCCATAAATGTTGATGGGGCATTTGTCAACCCAAATGACATCACTAGGAACTCATAATGCCTATGACGAGTCCAAAAAGCTATCTTAGGGACATCCAATGCCCTAATCTAATCTTTAACTGATGGTAGCCAGATCTCAAATCAATCTTCGAAAACACTTTGGCACCCTGATTCTAATCATATAAGTCATCAATCCTCGATAACAGATACTTGTTCTTGATAGTGACTTTGTTGAACTGTCGATAGTCTATACACATCCTCATCGAACCATCCTTCTTCCTCACAAACACACGGGCGCACCCCAAGGCGAGATAATAGGTCTAATGAATCTCTTATCAAGCAAATCTTGCAACTGCTCCTTCGGTTCCTTCAACTCAGGCGGGACCATACGGTATGGTAGAATAGAAATGGGTTGAGTGCCTGGGCCAAGTCAATACATAAGTCAATATCTCTATCGGGTGGCATCCTCAAAAGGTCTGCAGGAAACACCTCTGGAAACTAACGCACAACTGGTACTAATCCATGGAAGGAACCTCCGCACTAGAATTACGTTATAGGCCAAAGAAGCTAGACATCCCTTCTCAACCATACGCCGAACCTTCACATAAGAAATAACCTTACGGGTAGAATGGCCAGTTAATCCCTTCTCGACCATACGCTGAGCCTTCACATAAGAAATAACCCTATTGGTAGAATGGCCAGTAGTCCCTCTCCACTCTAATCGAGTTAACCTAGGCATGTCTAAGGTCACCATCTTGGAATGACAGTCAAATATAGTATGATAAGGTGACAGCCAATCCATGCCCAAAATAAGATTAAAGTCTATCATATCAAGAAGTATGAGATCTACACTAGTCTCAAGACTCCCAATAGTAATCATACATGAGCAATAAACATGGTTTATAATAGTAGAATCTCCCATAGGCATGGACACATATACAGGAGCACTTAAAGAATCACGAGGAACAACTAGATATGAAGCAAAATAGGATGACACATAGGAATAAGTAGAGTCTAGATCAAATAGAACTGAAGCATCTCTATGAAAAATTGGAACAATACCTATGATAATGGCGTAAGATGACTCAGCCTCAGGTCTAGCTGGAAATGCATAAAAATGGGGTCGGGCCCCACCAATCTGACCTCTGCCTCTCGGACGGCCTCGAGGTAGCTGGCCTCCACCTCAAATGGCCTAACCTACACCTCTAATAGCCTGACTGTCACGCCCCAAAACCGAGGGACGAGACCAGCGCCTAACCGGGTGACCCCTATCAAGCGGGGCTGGATTGCCTTTCCTGCCCAATGCGTTACCCCATGTTTACAATATACCTTATTCCACTTAAATTAGCAATTTATAGTATAAACATGAATCTACTTATTAAGTTCATTTCATCCTTTATCATTTCAACATTTGATAATCACAAAACATACAATAATTCTGATTCAGACCCTGATTATCAGTATACACATTTACTGCCCAAAATACATATATTTACAACCCACATCATGTCTACGGAGCCTCTAAGAGTACTAAGGGCTTACACAATACTTGTCGGCAACAAGGCCCCGGCTATACCTTAAAAGACATAACATATACAAAAGAGGTGATATAGACTATACATGGCTCCGAGAGGAAATGGGGCTCACCGGATCTACTGAAGGTATGAAGGGGAAACACCACTATCGGTGGTCTGAGCTACCTCCGGTGGAACCACCTACATCAATATAAAAGATGTAGCGGCCCCGGCAAAAGGGACGTTAGTACCATTGAATAGTACTAGCATGTATGAACAAAGTTTATTCCAAGTAGAATCACACAATACACAATTGGAAGACAGTTACCGTAACCATACAAGTACCACACAGATATACAGAAAGTTACAAATGGAGATTCCACAGTTACTCATTTCAATTATTCATCTGTTGCGGCGCGCAACCCGATCCCACCATACATTATCATCTCACCATTATTACCTCTACACCCTTATTACTTCTTGTTGCAGCGCGCAACCCGATCCCACCGTACTATCGCATTTCACCCTTATTACCTCTCCACCCTTATTTCGTGTTGCGGCGCGCAACCCGATCCCACCATACATTCTCATTTCATAGCAACAATAACCAACAATTATATCACAGGGATCTTCATCATCAAGAACATAAGTTCATATCAACCAACAACTATATGAAGCCAAGGCACAATAATCCTTACCAAACAGTAATACATGTATGGTGATGCCATCATTATTTAGCTCAATTAAATCAATCCACAGTTTCTTTTCATCATTTTCCACACTCAGCTCTTAGCAGTTAGATACCTTTACACATTAGAGTACGTTAACATTCTTTCATTTAATAGCACATACTGCCATATTGACATATTTGAATATTTAACGAACCTTACACATGGTAGGATAAGCACAAAGAAATCACCCTTTATAATCTCAATTAGCATGGTAATCGACTAAGAAAAATCAGAGAATGCACTCGTACACCTCGACACAACAGGACAATCAATTCACATATGCTCAAGTAAGAATTTCATACCGTGGGCTGGGACACCAACAAGGTAACTCTACAAAGATTAAAGTTAGTCATACATACCTTGAATCGAAATTTCCTTTAATTTTTTACCAAAATTCACCGGACCTTCTAGCACCTTCAATATAGTTCACAGTGTGGCTTCCCTCCCCACGGGACCCCTCCCACATCTCAAACCACGAATACGTTGCTCCCTTTAACTGATAGGAAGCCAACCAACACCCTCGGTCTCTATAGCCTTCATAACCTGGAGAGTCTTGTACATTTCATCTATAAAATCCTGAGTATCTGCCTCTGAGTCGGTGCCTGTGAACTCTGGAGGGGCTAACCGCAGAAACTTGTTGACCCTGGAACCTGAAGAATCCCCTTGCTCGCTAGAGGATGCAGGGGTAGCATGTGATCTTTGGGCCTGGGAGGCCACTAGCTGATTCAACATGTGAATATCTCCCCTGAGGTCCCCATCAGGAATACCGGCACCGAAAGCTGGGACTGAGGAAGGATCAGGAACATCAGCGGGAGGGACTGTAGCACCCTCCGCTGGAGCAGGAATAGGAATAAACTAGCCTGGAGTGGAGGAGTCAGGAAGATTCAGGGTCGGGGAATCATACTCACCCGCACCATCAGATAAAGAATTCACGGCCACCCCTGTGGTGGCATTGGCCTCTTGGCCGAGTCGGGCTCTCTTCTTGGGTGCCATTTACTGAAAATTGGAACCATGCACGAGTTAGAGATAGACAACCTCACCTTCCACCACATCGCACGATAGAGAGTAACAATGAAAGGTATTTTCCTAAATGTCCATACAACCCCCTAATTATAGATATGGTCGACAACACACTGATAAGAAAGGCTCCACTAGACACGACTCCGAGACATCCTAGGACACTTTTTTTCTTAAAAAAAACTGGCTCTAATACCAAGTTTGTCACGCCCCAAAATCGAGGGACGAGACCGGCGCCTAACCGGGTGATCCCGGTCAAGCGGACCTGGATTGCCTTTCCTGCCCAACGCGTTACCCTGTGTTTACAATATACCTTATTCCACATGAATTAGCAATTTAGAGTATAAACATGAATCTACTACTTGATTTCATTTCATCCTTTATCATTTCAACATTTGATAATCACAAAACATACAATAATTTTGATTCGGACCCCGATTTCCAGTAAACGCATTTACTGCCCAAAATACATATATGTACAACCCACATCGTGTCTACGGAGCCTTTAAGAGTACTAAGTGTTTACACAATACTTGCCGGCAACAAGGCCCCGGCTATACCTTAAAAGACATAACATATACAAAAGAGGTGATATAGACTATACACGACCCCGAGAGGAAGTGGGGCTCACTGGATTTGCTAAAGGTATGAAGGGGAAACATCACTATCGGCGGTCTGAGCTACCTGTTGTGGAACCACCTACATCCATATAAAAGATGTAGCGCCCTCGGCAAAAGGGATGTTAGTACCATTGAATAGTTTGTATGAACAAAGTTTATTCCAAGTAGAATCACACAATACACAATTGGAAGACAGTTAGGGTAACCACACAAGTACCACACAGATATACAGAAAGTTACAAATGGAGATTCCACAATTACTCATTTCAATTATTCATCTGTTGCGGCACGCAACCCGATCCCACCGTACATTCTCATCTCACCCTTATTACCTCTCCACCCTTATTACTTTATGTTGCAGTGTGCAACCCGATCCCACCGTACTATAGCATTTCACCCTTATTACCTCTCCACCATTATTACTTCGTGTTGCGGCGCGCAACCCGATCCCACCGTACATTCTCATTTCATAGCAACAATTATATCACAGAGATCTTCATCATCAAGAACATAATTTCATATCAACCAACAACTATATGAAGTCAAGGTACAATATCCTTACCAAACAGTAATACACATATGGTGATGCCATCATTATTTAGCTCAATTAAATCAATCCACAGTTTCTTTTCATTATTTTCCACACTCGGCCTTAGCAATTAGATACTTTTCCACATTAGAGTACGTTAACATTATTTCATTTAATAGCACATATTTCCATATTGACATATTTGAACATTTAACGAACCTTACACATAGTAGGATAAGCACAAAGAAATCACCCTTCATAATCTCAATTAGCATGGTATCGACTTAAGAAAAAATCAGAGAATGCACTCATACACCTCGACACATCAGGACAATCAATTCACATATGCTCAAGCAAGAATTTCATACTGTGGGCTCGGACACCAACAAGGTAACTCTACAAAGATTAAAGTTAGCCATACATACCTTGAATCGAAATTTCCCTTTAATTTTCTACCACAATTCACCGGACCTTCTAGCACCTTCAATCTAGTTCACAATGTGGCATAATTGAACTTAGAATTAGGAATAATGATCATGTCTTGAACTCACTTGAGCATTCTATCAACCACTAGGTGTTCCTTTAGATTAAATGGCCTCTTTTTAGTGAAATATTACTCTAACCCATTTCCTTTTACTAGATTATGACTAGTTGGTTACATGCGTGCAAGACTCCTACCCCCTATCTTTATGAACTTACCTAACCATGTTTTACTTTAACAAAAATATGGAAACTAAAGTTGATCGGTAGAAGCTTACCTCTTGTAGTGAAGAAAATGGTGTCCTACTTGATCAATTCCAGGCCTGAGTAGTGATGAAGGAACAAATTTGATGAAGATTGCACTCTCTCTCTCTCTCTCTAGAACCCACTCTCTCCTCTCTCTAGTTTATCAGAAAATAAGCTTAAAATGAAAGGGGGAGGTATTTTTATGAACTGGGGGTCGGGTATAAAATTAGAAATTTAACATTCCTGAAGCAGAAATGCAGTCAGGAATGCGATCGCATACCTGCTATGCGATTCGTATTCCTGTCGCATAATTGGGCCTAAATGGGCCAAAAAAAAGAAAATTAGACTACCCAGGTATGCGACCACTATGCAGTCTGCATACCTGTTATGCGATCGCATAGTGCGTTGCATAACTCCCTCTGCAAAAGTCAAGGTGGAAGGATGCGACAACTATGCAGCCCGCATTCGTGAAATGCGATCGCATTCTAGGCTGCATAGCTGTCCTCAAAATGGACAGCCAATTGTCCAGGTATGCGACCACTATGCGGTCCGCATACCTAATCTGCGATCGCATAGTGGACCACAGACCTACGCAAATTCTGAAATTTTATCCTTTAAGTACCGGGGTACTTTTTACTCAAAAAGGGTCTGTTTTAAGAATTTCTACAGTTATAACAACACAGCGACCTGTTTGGACATTATTATTAGCCATAAAATTTTACGGGTCTTTACACTGACCTCCACATCTACCAGCCTGACCCTCGCCTCTAGCTGGCTGAGTGAGGGGTGAAGTAATTGATGCCGGGACCATGGCATGAGAACTGTGATATGGCAAGTTGCTCGACAATCTAGGGAAATACCTCCTGACATGACATGTACCCCCACACTCAAAACACCCTCTCTACTGTTGTGGGTGCTGAGGCTGAGACTGACCCAGACGGACCGAATAACCATTGTGGTAGCTTTGGGTCGGAGGTGCATTAATATGAGCTTATGGTGCAGTGCAGGCTAGCTGGTTAGGATGATATACATAAGGACCACGACTAATCGAACCACTGTAGGACGCCTAAAGTGCTGACTGGAATAGCCTAGGAGGATGGCCTCTACAAAAAGTCCCCATGCCTCCAGATGAGGCACCACCAAAACCACCTAAATGACAAGGCCTCTTGTCAGACACCGAGTCCCTCTCCTGACCACGAACCATTGCAATCCGTCTAGCAATCTCTGTGGCCCTATGAAAAGAAATATCATCCCCAGTCTCCTTGGCCATCTGTAGCCTGATATTGAAAGTGAGTCCATCAATGAATCTCCTCACGTTCTCCCTCTCAGTAGGGAGCAATACAATGTCATGGTGAGCTAGATCCACAAATTGAGTCTTATACTGCGTAACGGCCATGCCACCCTATTGAAGGCGCTCAAACTGCCTGCGATACTCATCTCTCAGAGTGAAAGGAATAAACATCTCCAGAAATAGCTGTGAAAACTTATCACGGGTAAGCAAAGGTGAACCAGCTAGTCTGGTCAACACATAATCTCTCCACCAACTCTTGGCAGAACCGATCATCTGAACACTACAAAGTTGACCCCATTGGTCTCAACAACACCCATGTTGTGCAAAACCTTGTGGAAATGATCCAAGTAATCTTGTGGATCCTCAGAAGGTGCACCACTAAAGTGAATAGGGAAGAGTTTTATGAATTGTCCAATCTCATCAATCCCTCAGTAGATATCACGGGCCTCTCTTTGGTCTGTGCCGCAACAACCAGCTGAACTACCCCAACTGGTTGGGCTACTAAAGTCTGATATAGGGGAGTCATCTACTCCAGAGTGTGAGTAGCGGGAGTTTGTGCTCCTCCCCCAGCCTGAGAGATGGTCGGTGCCACCAAAAAATCATTAGTCTAGGTCACACTCTCCATAAGGTCCACCAAGCAAACTAGAGCGTCCTGAAGCACTAGAGTGGCTATCAATCCCTTCGAGACCTGGCTGGTCCAACTGGTACGGTCTGAGTTGGGAACTCCTCCTCATGATCAATCTGAGGCTCTACTACGGGTGCTGCTACTTGGGCACTAGGATGAGCCTTGCCTCTGCCTCAGCCGCTACCCCTGATAGTAGCTGCAACAGGGGGGATCCGGCTCCTGCCCGGCTGTAGATGTTGTGCATTTTCGCACTATCTGCGAGAGAACAAGAATGGAAAGATTCAAACATCATTGGTAGAACGAAATTTAACAATAGGGAAAGAAAGAAGTGAATTTTTTTTTAAAACTCCAAAGCCTCTAGAAGATAAGTACAGACATCTCTGTACTGATCGTAGTCTACTAATCTTGCTCATGACTCATGAGACCTAAGCAACCTAGGGCACTGATACCAACTTGTCACGACCCGAAATTTTCCCACCTTTCGGGACCATGATGGTGCCTAATATTTCATTAGCTAGGCAAGACAATGTTTTCTATATTTGTTACCCAGTTTTAACAATTCAAATTAAATGATAACAAAAACGACTGAATAGTCTAAATAATGTGATAAGCTACAGAATGACGTAATCCGAATACCACCCAGAAATTGGAGGCACAAATACATGAGCGTCTAGAATACTGCAGATAATAGACTGAATTAAACACAACTGTTTGAATCAAAATAAGCAGTAATGGAGACATGGAAGGGGACTTTAGGGCTACAAATGTAGTACAGCTATACCTCAAGTCTCCGCCAGTAGCTAGATCCGGGCAATCTCACTAAACGTTGTTGGGACCAACTCTGATATCTACACAAGAAGTGAAGTATGTAGCATGAATACAACCGACCACATGCACCCTGTAAGTGTCGAGCCTAACCTCGACGAAGTAGTGACGAGGCTAAAACGAGTCACTTACAATAACTTGTACGCAGTAATAATGATAATAACAGGAAAAGATATAGGAATTGGAAGTAAAGCAATTAACTCATGAAAATGAACTTAAACCTCAAAGACCAGAATAACACATCTCATAATCTCATATAAAATGTCGAGGCCAACTCAACAGTAACAATAAGTACAACATATACAAACCATTGTGGTGCTCAACCCGATCCCACCATATCATCATTTATCAATGTCAAGTTTCACACATACAATCCGTTGTAGAGTGCAACTCGATCCCACCATATTGGCATTTATCAATGTCAAAATCCGTTCTTATTCGACCATTTCAATTCATTACCTTTCAATTTTTGTTGCGGCGTGCAACCCTCTCCCCAAACAATTCCAATTAACATAAAATCATCTGATAGGACAATTTACAAGAATTTTTACATCAAGAGAGTAAAGTTACAAGGCAATAAAGGACCACATAATAATCAAAGAATCTCGAACAATTCAAAGTTTCACCCTTACTAATTTATCGGTATCTAAAAAATTAAACAAACTTACGCAAATGAAACTGCATCATAAAATGCAGCAAATAATACAAAAATTTAATAGGGCAAGTAAAACATGTGACAATCAAAATATGCAAGTAAAACAATTAAAGGCAAGTAGCAAATAAGCATGGAGTCATGGAAGGGACGAACAATTTAGTACTAGAATAATTAAATGACAAATAACAATTATGGCATAGATGTCAAATATAGTATGTAACAATTAAGGCATGGAACAAGATAATTCATGCAATAACAAAAAACATGGAAAACAGATATCTTGACGGCATATATTCACACATCACCTCGCATATACATCATTTTCTCACATCACCCATACAACACATAGTTCAAAAAAATTCCTAATTCCCTCAAGTCAAGATTAGATCCAATACTAACCTCACTCCGCAATCAAATCAAAGCTCAATTGGGGTCTTTCCTCTAGAATTAGCCGCCAAATCAAAAAAATCTAACCAAATATAGTTCAAACAATTCAAAATTAGCTTTAGAAACTACCCACGAGTGAAAAAGATTCAATCTTTAATGATTTTCGAAAAAAGTCAACTAAAGTCAACCCTGAGTCCAGTTGGTCAAATCCCGAGATTCAGACAAAAATCCAATTAC
The DNA here is from genome assembly GCA_005239525.1 of Nicotiana knightiana. Classification (NCBI taxonomy): domain Eukaryota; kingdom Viridiplantae; phylum Streptophyta; class Magnoliopsida; order Solanales; family Solanaceae; genus Nicotiana; species Nicotiana knightiana. Next base: position 71,052 of record ML428820.1, on the reverse strand, counting down.
TCATTCACCCCCGAGCCCGATTGTCTGATTAGTTTCAAAAGCCGACCTCAATTTGAGGTCTAAATCTCAATTTCTTAAAATCCCTAATTTCAACCATGGAAAAGCATAGATTAAAGGTTACAAGCAATGGGGTGTTTATGGAAATGGAAGAAAACAAGTTAAAATATACTAACATATGAAGTTGAGATGAAAACCTCTTCAAAATCGCCTCTAGGCCGAGCTCAAACTTGGAATGGTAAAAAATGGGTTGAATCCTGACTTTGGGATATTTAAATCACTAGGCTTCAGGCCTTCTTCGCGTTCATGAAGAGTCTGACGTGATCATGAAGCAGCAGCAGCCAAAGGCCTTCACGTTCGCAAAGAGTAACAGCCAAGCTCCCTTCACATGCCCCACAACCCTACACGTTCACGAGAGGTTGGTCGCGTTCGCGAAGGGTAAAACCCCAGTGCTACGTGTTCGCTACCAAGACATCATGTTCATGATGAAGAAGTTCTACCCGTGTCCCAGTTTCACCTTCACGATCGCGGGAGTACCTCCGCGGTCGCGAAGCACAAAATGACAGACACCGACAACAGCAAAATCAGCAGATTTCTTAAGTCTAAAAATCAATTTGTAACCTATCTGAAACCCACACGAGCCCCTTGGACTCTAAACCAAACATGCGCACTGGTGTAATAAAATCATTCAAACTCGCTCGCGCGATCAAAGCACTAAAATAATACCTAGAACTACGAATCGGACATCAAAATGAATGAAGTTTTCGAAGAAACTTAAGAACTATAAAGTTCACAGCTGAACGTTCGGATCACATCAAATCAACTTCATTTTGTACCAAATTTTGCATACAATTTTTAAATAGTAAATAAATCTCATCAAGTTACAATGGCCAGTGACATCCGCAAGAACGTGCTACTGCCCAGAACAACTAGGTTTGGTCATGGGACTTCACACCCTTGAGCGCGTCATCTTAGTATTTGTTGGAAGAGTTCCCTGGTATATTCTACATCTATCAAACACAAGGAACCTACGCATAACAGGTTTGTTGCAAGATGGTCCAAGTATGAATACGTAATATGGAGGTCAAGTTGCTACAATGTCCCTCCTACCTTGGCCTGGTCATATGTTGTTGAAGACTTTACATGTAATTTGATTCAAAGGCAGATAGTATCAAGCTCAAATCTCAGTGTTAGGCATCATATGGAGTTGAGATCAAGAGTTCAAGTGCAAGTGCCTAGAACCATCTGTAAAGAAGTCCAGTCATCCAAAGACAACTTGCAAGTTATTTTTAATTAAGCTCATTCAATGATTAAGGCTTTTAGCTCTCTTTGTACTATCAAAGGGCCGCCTTTTATAGCACTTTGATAATAGGTTCCATGCACTTTTTATTTTTACGCACTTGCATTTTGTGAGACCTCCAGACCCATTTTGTTTTATTTTGATAATTTTAATAAAAAACACCATTAGGCAACCAGCTTAGTGGTGTATTTGACTAAAAAAAACTAAATCCAAACCCGGTAGCTATAAATTCAACATACGGTCAAACTTCGAAATTCCTTGCACCTTCAAATTACTAGTTTTCAACAAGTCACGTCAACACAAGTTAGGGACTTCCGAACTCAATTCTGGGCATACTCCCAAGTCCAAAATCATGATACGGACCTACCGAGACTGTTAAAAAATCGATTCGGGTCCGTTTACATAAAATGTTGGCCGTAGTCAACTCAAATCATTTTAAGGCTAAAAATCATATTTTCTTCAGTTTTTCACATAAAATTTTTTGAATAAGATATGGATTGCGCACGCAAATCAAGAAATACTAACGGAGGTAATCAAGGTCTCGGAATACAAAAAAAAGGGTAAAACTCAAAATGACCTATCGGGTCATCACAAATTCATTTGTTGCAATGATTCAGGTTTGATTGTCCTAAGCTTAAACTTAGCTTGTGATTGATATTTATTGCTTTGTTTCCCTTGAAACCAAATTGAATTGGTATAACTCGGAGCTAAAATCAACACGTCATTGAGAGAATTGTTTGGTTGATAATTAGATGCACTAATAGTTGTTAAAATTCTTCGAACCTAATGTTGCAACATCTAGACTAAAAACTAAGTGTCTCCAACGCGATGAGAGTCATGCCAAAGCGCTGGGTAGTCCCCCCGTCACAAATTCTGTTGTTGTGACATTTTTCTGAGTGTGTGATTGTTTTGAAATACCACTATATGTAATTGGGTTAAAGAATTGAATAACATCCTTGCTCCTTGTTACGTAATTGCAGGAATTCACAAGGAACTCGAGGATCACAACACTGCTCCAGGATTGCTCGAGGAAACAGTTAGGAATTAGACTTTGCGATAGGAAGAGAGAAGAGAGATTGAGAGAGAAAAGATGTAATGTGTATTCATAAATCTCAACAATGTATCTTACAATCATTTATAGCTATTACATTTTAGCATCCCAGCTAACTCCTAACAGATTTCTAACAAATTTGTTGTAACTAATTTTCCCTCCAACTAGCTGTTTCTAACTAAGTTTTAACTGCTAACTAACTAACTTCATTTTGCCTCTATTTTGCTTCGATTGATTTGTTGTCTTTCTGATGTTGAAATCATGTATCAATACTCCCCCCCCCCAATCGAAGATCCTTGCCCACAAGGATCAAAGGAAGGAAATCTGGTCTGTAAGACTGTGGTAAACTCCCAAGTAGCATCCTCACTCGAAAGTCCCTTCCATTTAACCAAGACCTGGGCAACAACTTTATTTCCCTTCTTTACCATCCGTCTTTGTAAAATGACCTCAGGATCAGGACAGTATGGACTTGCTAAATCAAGGATAGGAGGATAAGCAATTTGTGATGGCAGTTCATAGCACCTTTTCAACAATGACACATGTACTGTGGGGTGAATTTGGACTTCAGCAGGTAGCGACAATGTGTAAGCAACTGGACCTACTCTTCTAAGAATCTGGATACTTAGAAGCCATCTTATGAGAAGAGTGGTTGGAAATGGTTACTTGTTTGTATGGTTGTATTTTAAGATAGACCCAATCACCAATATCAAATTGTCTATCACTCCTGTGGCTATCAGCCTGCTACTTCATCCTATGTTTTGCTCGCCTTAAATGATGTTTCAGCAGTTGCAACTTCATTTCTCTATTGATCAGCATGTTATCAACTTCAGTGGAAGCTGATTCCCCTGGCAAATATGGAAAATGTAAAGGAGGAGGTCGACTATACAATGCCTCATGAGGAGTTATCTGTATAGCTGAGTGAAATGAAGTATTATACCAATACTCGGCCATAGATAAACAAGAATACCAGTTGGTAGCATCATCATTACAGTAACACCTCAAGTATGTCTCCAAACTTCTGTTCAAAACCTCTGTTTGCCCGTCCGATTAAGGATGATAAGAAGATGAAGTATTTAATTGAACCCCTTGTAATGAGAACAAATCCTGCCAAAATTTACTAAGGAATACTGGATCTTTATCACTAGTGATAGCCTCAGGAAGTCCATGTAACTTCACTACATTGTCAAGGAACACTTGAGCTACAGATTTGGCAGTATAAGGGTGCTTCAAAGGAATGAAATGGACATATTTGCTCAACCTTTCCACGACAACTAGGATAACCTCATACCCTTTTGATTTGGGTAGACCATCAATGAAATCCATACTGATTTGAGACCATACTACTTCTGGAATAGGTAGAGGTTGCAATAAACCTGGATAAGCAGCTAAATCTGATTTATTTCTTTGACAAATATCACATTTCTGTACAAATTCCTTCACTTCCTTCCTCATGTTCCTCCAGTAGAATAGTGTGAGGAGTCTCCTTAGTGTAGCTTCAACCCCTGAATGTCCTCCTTGAGGTGATGCATGCCATAAGTTGATAATAGCTTCTCTTAATTGGTGATCCTTGCCAATCACCAATCTGCCTTTCCTTCTCAACTGTCCTTGAGACCAAGTAAATTGTTTGTGAGTCGATGCATCCCTTTGTAGCTCCTCCAAAAGTAGCTTCAATTATGGATCAGCATTCCAACTATCCACTATAGCTTGTAAAAGTCCAGTATCTCCCGATGAAATGATTAATGTTAACAACTCAGCCCCAGTCATCCTAGAAAGAGCATCAGCCACCTTATTCTCCACTCCTTTCTTGTACTCAATTGAGTAATCAAATGGCATCAACTTGGTGAGCCACAACAACTGTGAATTAGTATGTAATGATTGTTACATAAGGTACTTCAAAACTTTCTGATATGTTCTGATAATGAACTTCTGTCCTAACAAATATTGAGACCACTTAATGACTGCATGTACCATAGCTAATAGTTCTCTATCATATACTGATAAGGCTGCATGCCTTGGTGATAAAGCTTTACTAATGAGAGTTATGGGGTGTCCTTCTTGCATTAACACTGCTCCAATACCCTGCCCACTTGCATCAGTTTCTACAATGAAAGTTTTTGTAACATCAGGTAAAGCTAGAACAGGAGCTTCAGTTAAAGCCTTTTTCAGTGCTGCAAAAGTTGTGTCTGCTGCATCAGACCACTTGAACCCATTCTTCTTAGTCAATTCAGTTAAGGGTTTACTAATCAACCCAAAGCCCTTTATAAATCTTCTGTAATAACCAGCTAGAACTAGGAACCCCCTTAGTTGCTTGAGTGTTGTTGGTGTAGGCCAATCTTGGACTGCCTTTATCTTTTGAGGATCAGTCGAAACTCCTTCAGGTGTGATAAAGTGTCCTAGATACTCGATTCTTTGCACCCCAAAGAAAAACTTGCTTTTCATTGCAAGGAGTTGGTGTTTGGTCATTTCCACAAAGACAGATCTCAAATGCGTCAAATGTTCTTCCATGTTGCTACTGTATATCAGTATATCATCAAAGAAAACCAGTACATATTTTCTAAGGAACTTCTGAAAACAAAGTTCATCAACCCTTGAAATGTTGCAGGAGCATTAGATAACCCAAAAGGCATTACTAATTGCTCGAAGTGGCCCGAATGTGTTCTAAAAGCTGTCTTAGGCATGTCTTCTGCTGCCATTCTAAGTTGATGATACCCTGATCTTAAGTCTATCTTAGAAAAGATTTTAGACCCCCCCCCCCAGCT
>ML428820.1:0-65893 GCA_005239525.1 Nicotiana knightiana | reverse complement strand
TTCCACAATAGGAATAGGAAACTTGTTCTTGATAGTATGCTTGTTCAGATCTCTATAATCTACACACAATCTCCATGAGCCATCTTTCTTCCCTACCAATACCACTGGTAAAGCAAAAGGACTACAGCTCGATTGAATGATGCCTTGGTCTAGCATTTGTTGTACAAGCTTCTCAATGATATCCTTTTTTACTTAAGGATACCTATAGGGTCTTTTATTCACAGGTTTTGTTCCTTGTTGTAAAACAATCATGTGATCAAAAACCCTTCTAGTAGGAGGTAATCCCTTAGGTTCTGCAAACAACTCCGTATATTCATCCAAAAATTTCACTAATCTACCATCTGTCATTGGTTCATCCTTAGTTTTCATAGCATGTCATTGTTCTTCTGTCTCCCCCATGGGTATCACTTGAATCATACATAATTGAGACAAATCCTCTACATTCTTAACCAGTTTATTAACTTCTTGTACCTTCACTTGATTACCAGCCCCCCTTAGAAGGTGTTTCCTTCCCTTGTACCAAAACTCCATAGTTAGTTTTCTAAAACTCATCTTAATATCCCCTAGTGTTAGTAACCATTGTACTCCTAACACTACTCCACATGAACCTAGAGGTAGCAACAAGAATCCTGCTGAAAACTCAGCTCCTTGTAATAGCCAAGTTATTGTACATGATCGATCTACCATCATTTTCCCATTAGCAGTAGCTACTAATTGAGGTTTGGTCGACTTTATGGTACACCCTAGATGCCTGACCAATTCCGGATCTAGGAAGTTGTGTGAGCTACCTGTGTCGATCAATATCTTTAAAGCCTTCTTTGCATGATAACATGTGACCTTTAAGGTTCTATACCCCAGTGACCCATTCAAAGCATGGATGGATATTTCCATCTGTTCCATACCTTGAGTTGGTTCCATCAATTCAATTTCCTCCTCTTGAATATCTACCCCTTGCTCTTCTTCACTAGCTACCACCCCTTCTATTTCATTTAACTCCAATAGATATAACTGTTTAGAAGAGTTTTATCTATGACCTGGCACATATTTTTCATTGCAAAAATAACACAATCCCCTTGACCTCTTATCATTCATTTCATCTATGCTTACTTTTCTCTTGGTAAAGCCCTTATTATAGACAGAATTACCAGAATTAGGAGTTGGTAATAGAGGATTACCACTGTTGCTTGGGGCTGAATACCTCCTTGTTGAAGAACTTGTTACATAGGACTGTTGCTTAGTGGCAGTTAGGTATACTTCATGCATCCTTGTTGTTCTATAGACTTGAGACAGAGTTGTTGGGTTGGTCAATTTCACAGCAATGTTCAACTCATGTTTCAATCCCCCTATGAAGCAACTGATTGCATTTTCTTGAGATAATCTCACCCTATTCAAGTTTCTTTCAAAGACTGCTTGATAGTCCCTAACATTCCCAGTTTGCTTGATCTTTTTGATTTCCTCTATTGGATCATCAAAGTCAGCTCCAAACCTTTCAACTAATGCCATCACATATTCATTCCAAGTAGCAGGTTGCAAGTACTGTCTGTATCTCATGAAAGAGATATGCCATTGGATCGCTTCTCCCTCCAATTGTAAGGCAGCAACTTCTATCTTTTCTTCAGCATCTACCTTTTCCATATAAAAGAACTGCTCGATTTTGAATAACCAGGATCTCAGATCATCTCCATTGAACCGTAAAAACTCTATTCTAGACCACCTAGAGAAGTTAGAGTTATGGTGATAACAACTCGTAGGACTTCTTTCTCTATGTGACCTAGCTTCAGAAGGTTCTCCATCATCTGTTAATGGAGCTTTGTCTCTCTAATGTTCCTTCGAATTGTTCATCTGCTCTTTCAATTCGAGTACAGTTTGATCTAATTGTTTCAAACATAATACTTCACCTGATAGCGCTCTTACATCAGCTATCAACTTCTGCATCAATTCACGAAGATTAGAGTTGTCTTCCATTGCACCACCAGTCGATCGTGTCCCTTTCGCCATAGCTTCCAAGGATCAAACGGCTCTTATACCAATGTTACGTAATTACAGGAATTCACAAGGAACTCGAGGATCACAGCACTGCTCCAGGATTTCTCGAGGAAACAGTTAGGAATTAGACTTTGCTATAGGAAGAGAGAAGAGAGATTGAGAGAGAAAAGATGTAATGTGTATTCATAAATCTCAACAATGTATCTTACAATCATTTATAGCTATTACATTTTAGCATCCCAGCTAACTCCTAACAGATTTCTAACAGATTTGTTGTAACTAATTTTCCCTCCAACTAACTGCTTCTAACTAACTTTTAACTGCTAACTAACTAACTTCATTTTGCCTCGATTTTTCTTCGATTGATCTGCTGTCTTTCTGATCTTGAAATCATGTATCACTCCTTTTCCACAAGTAGTTTAAATCTCAATTTGGTTTCCATAAGTTCTGTTATTGGGTTCTCCTTATTTCTTGTTGAAATTTGAAAATTATCGGCTGAGTTGGACACATTGGTGAATCTGTAACAGTTTGGAATTAGATTTCTGAGTATTGGGGCAATGATTTGATAATCAATTTCTGCATTATACACCCGTTCTCTATGCGCTAAAAGTTCGATATTCTGAAGCTTGAACTATTGAAGTTCGCCACAATTTTTAGAGAAGTTGAGGAGTAAATTAGATTGAATTTTTGCGCAGTTTGTTTGTAGTTTTTCTAATAAGTTGAGGGAATTTTGCATAGTTTTATTGCATTGTCTGGTTTAATTGTGAGATTAACTGAAGCTTAGGGACCTCCATTACGGGGATTTTTCCTAATTTGTTCGGGACTCGGTTAATTCGACCCTAGACCTACCCAACACGTATAAAAGCAAGTCTAAACTCAATTTTGAGAGGAGGACGTGATTTTGAGAGGAAAACACAAGCAAAGAGCCGCCGTGGAGGCCGGGTTTCATCTTTTCTTCCACCAAACTTAGTAATTTTATGTTTCTTTGTATGATTTGTTGTTTGGCTACCATGTCTATGTGGATCTAAACTTCACGTTCTAGGGTTGTGGTTCTTTCATGAATATTGTTATTCGAATATTGATTTTGATTTCTTAGTTTATCGCATTGGTTTATTTATTCAATCTTGCACTTAATTATTTGATTGTTTGATCACCAATTGAATACTATCTACGAATAAAGAGTTAAACTCGAAAATGAGAATTCTAGATTGCATATAGGATTGAGTAGAGCAAGTTCTTGAACCTGGGCATCGGGGAACGGATTCGCGGTTAGGATAGACATAAATCTAATTGCCTTGCTTGGTTAATTTACAGGAATTATAAATGTGTTCTTGTTGATTCTAACTCCATAGACATATAGGCATTAGGTTAGCTTGAATAGGCGAGTAAGAACTCGACAGATTCTTATGAGCAATGTTAACTCTGTTAACCAATAAACCAGATAAATTAATTAGTTAATTCAATTGAAGAATACAATACGATTTTTAGATAGCCCATAACCCTAGATCATTTTCATTACATTGATATCATAAAAATTTCCTTTTCCCTTGTTCAGAGTTCACTATTTGTTTTCTTTATTTTAATTAGTTTAGAATCAAATATTATTAGGTTTAATTCTTGTTTAGATAATGATAGTCTAAATTTAGTTAATAGTTAATCACAAGTCCTCATGGGTTCGATATGTCATTGAGATATGTTGGATGTTAAAGAAGTAAACATAAAAAAGCCTTAAAGACATGATATCTAATGCATGTTTGGCATGTTGATCCTAAGCATGGATTCTAATGCAGATATAGGAAATGTAAAGCATAAGGCATGATTTCTACCCAGTGGCATCGATAAAATTATATAGATATCCCCTCCCATTTCACTAGACATCCCCAATATTCATTTATAAATAAATATTACAGACCAACTGAATAAATTACGTAAATAGATAAAGGAAAAGAAGAAGTTAAACTATAGAGAGCCTGAAAACTGGCCCAGACTTCCAGAACCTCAAGTGCCCAAATGTTTCATAGCCTTTCTCATATTCGGGTGTGTCAGTGTTCCCTAAGGACCTCAAGGGATCTCGGGAAGTGCTCACACCCAGATTTCATAACCATAATTGAGTAAGTGCAGTGTGGAAGGGCCAGCTCTAATGCATCAGAGTTCAGAGGGATCTCATAGGGATCCCTAAGCAGTCACACATTAGAGGGGCAGAACTTAAATATCTAAGAGTAGAGTGAAAGTTCTTAACATAGTTTTGAAAATATTGAGTAGGAAAACAGTTTGAAAAGAGACTTGTTTGAAATATTTTGTAAAGAACTACAGAGTTATGTAGTAAAACAGTTTTTGAAAAGAGAGTAGAGCAGCAAGCAACAGTCCAGACATAGCACCCAAAACAGGTTTATACACAGCCAAAGAACACAGAACCAAGGCAGGTTCAGCAACACCAAACAGGGGTAATGGGGTATTGGGGACACATAAGGCATATAGGTAAGAACATAGTTTCAGGAACACTTAAGTACATAATCAACAATATGCTAGGGGGCATCCAGGGATCAAGGATATAGCATAAACTTTAGGATTACTCAGAATCGAATAACATAAGGTACAAATTGTTTTGCCACAGAAAAGTTCATGCCAATAATCAGAGAAGCATAAGTAAGGCAGAATCATATTGAGGTATACTAAAAGGGAGATAGCATTTCATAAGCATGATGAATCTAAGGGAGGGGAGTACATAACATTCTAAGTGAACAACAGTGCAAGAAGGTCAAGTGCAGACATTGCAGCAAAACCATAGGTAAAAACATATTAGAAACAGGATGAATTGAAGTACTAAAAGAAACATATTATTTTTGAAACTTAAACTGAAATTAGAACATACCAGTATTAGAGATAGAAAACACAGAATGAAGAGTAAAGGGGGTAGAATAATCAGCCTTGGCTTGCAGCTGGCTGATAATAGCAAGTAACCAAAAGGAGAGTAGAAGAGAGTATTTGTGTATACGAGAGAGTTTTGAGCAATGTGTTCGTGTGTTTGAATGAAAAAGTAGTGTATATATAGTTTAAGACTAGGTAGAAAATAAGGCAAGAATTATAGCTAAGCAGTAATTATGGAACTATGTACCAATTAGAATCAGATCAGTATAAGTACTCCCTTTAATTAAAGAGTTAGCTTCAAACGGTAATATGCAGATAATAAATAAGGAAGGAAATCATATAAGGCTGAATATAACACATAAACAAATAGTTTCAGCATAGCATAAGTATAGAACATGTAATAGAGGCTACGTTCAGCATATTCTAATTAAGGAAAATACTTAAGAATCAGTTGACAGCATGCTCGACCATAGATTAAGGTAAAAAATATCTTAAAGGTTAAAATCAGTAGAGAATGTCACAAAAAACCAGTGACGGATCAATCACAGAGATTCAAAGATTCAAAAATAGCAACTAGTACTGATTTAGGAGAAATTAACACAAATTTATGAGAACAAGCGAAATAAACACATAATAGGTAAAATCAGAAACCCTAATAGGCCAAATAGGGTAAAATCATAAAAAAAAATTAGGGATTCACATAGAGCATTGTACGTATTGACAGAATAAACATGATATAGGTGGAAGAAGTAAAGAATCAGAAACCCTAATAAGCAAAATAAGGTAAAATCACAAAAAACTCAGAACGAATTCATAAATAACAAACATGCTAATAAATTAGATGAACAAGTAAGCAAGAACAGACTCAGAACCCATGATTAAGACCAAGAAACTTAGGGTTTTAACATAATACGTTAGACAAAAGGGGAAAAACTTAAATAGACATTTAAACATAGTGAAAATCATAGAATAATACTAAAATCAGAAGGAAACCCCATTTTGAAAAGGGGTTAAGAAACCCTAGTTTGAAGATGAAGAGTCGTTTTAGAGAAGTCGGAAAATCTTTTAAGGAAAACAGCAAAACAACTCAGAATATACCCGGATCTATTGCAGATCTAAGAAATCAAGCGTTATAATTAGGGTTTCAGAGAGAGAACCCAAAGAGAGAGAGAGAGAATCGGCTTAGGAACCACAGGTTCTAGCCGGAGATGGGAGGATCTTACTCGGATGGCCATGGGCGGCCTGAGAATGACATGAAAACCATGGGAGGTGATTGAACCGCCTTCTGGTTCCTTTGAGGACCTCAAGGCAGCAGGGTAGACATGGATATGATATCCGGTGTGCTAATTCCACGAGTAACCCCTCTTCTGAGGAGTGATTACCAGGCATTGTACTGATGCGATCCTATAGGATAAACAACCTAGGACCCCCATATCCTTTACACATGTATGCTTAGATTGTAAAACCTCCAGAACTTTGTATATGTGCTTAGACTTTAAATCTTTTAAACTTAAGCAAATATGTGTGCTTGGACTGCAAATCTTCTCAAAACCTTCAGCTATTTACCTATGTGTTTATTGCTTATATGCTATCTGTTCACAAAATTTGTTTGGGCCGGGAACCACAGTTATGGACTTCGAGGGGTGCCTAAAACCTTCCCCTTGAAGTAATTTCAAGCCCTTACCATATCTCTGGTTATCTAATCTGTGTTGTAAATAACCTTTAGTAGGTGCCCTAACTCACCTTAACTCGTTAGGTGGCAACTCTTCAATTCCTTACCCCTTTCCCAAAAGAAAACTAGTTGTCCCAATATTATCGAATACCCTGACCGATCCGAAAGGGGGGGAAAGAGGGGGCGCGACAGCATGGCGACTCTGCTGGGGATTATCCTAGGCTTTTACCATTCTCCAAACTGTTTTGTGAACTTGTGTTTACTTTGTTAATACTTGCGCCCTTTCCCCCCCCCCCCCCCTTTATGTGCCATTAATTGTTTATATCTTTCGAGTATTTATTCCTTTCAGAATCAAAACTGACATGTTTCTTTTTATTTTCCTTTGTAACTACTTTTTCAATTATACCTGTTGTATTTACCGCTTTCATAATGTGCAAATACATGACAACATGCTTTTATTGCTCATTTAATGTTGCATAAATCATGCTCAATATCATATTCCACTCGTGCCTATACAAATCCTATAGCAACGCTTGATGAGTGTTTGCGCCCTTCCATGTTATATCACCCCTAAATTCGGAAAGGCTTATTTGCGATAAAACTAGTCGATCAGCGGTGCAGTCGATGATTCCGTGCCTTTCCCCCCTCAAATTGTCCGCTTGAGGGTACCAGTCTAAAACCCCATAAAAACCTTAATCTGTTATAGTGTGCATGCATCATGGTCAAACCTAGCCGGGTTAACGTGTCGTCCGCACGATAACCCTTTAAGACAGCCTTATCCAAAAGTCCACCGGGTTTTTCATCATCCCAACTGACGCAGTCACGTTCTATGCATTTATTTGGAGAACTAAATGCATGTATGCTAATCATAAGTGTATAAATAGTCGAGTCTGGCGGGGGTAAGGGTCTAAACTTATCTATTTTGCAGAAAATGAGGCATGAATTCTCCAGGTTCAGCATGGTCCAAAGAACCTGTTATTGGGCATGCACGACCTGGGGAACCTGATTGACAGAGACAAGAAGATCAAGCCTGGGGAAGGTCCTTCGAGGACTAAGTATCTAGGTTTCCTTTTCATTTCTTTTACCAATGTAATAAGGCCAAGTGCCATTAGTGACTTTATTTCCTGCTCGTTATTTTAGTGTCGTTTTGGACTCGTCTATTTTACATTAATGAAATGAGGCATTTTTGCATCTAAGTTCTCCAAAATCAACTTGTCGCTAAGCCTACCTCTGGCACAACGAGGCTCCCAAATTAGGACACACTTTTATTCCTGCACTATGTGTTTAAATACTGCGATATTTTCTTATGATCCTCACTAACTTGGCTACCTTTTGTTTTTTTGTTTCTTTTGATTATTCCACTCCCTAAAGGTTGGTTCGTGCATTCTGGCATCATTATCATATCACACAAGATCCAGGGTCCCTCCACCTCCTCCTCCTCCTAGTCCACTTAAAGGTAAAGGAAAAGGCAAAATGGAAGATTTGGGCAACATCAGACAACNAGCTTGAGCATGTCCGGAACTTGGCAAATTTATCCTTCTCACTCAGTGTCCCAGATGTCACTCAAAATCCCATACCTCCTCAGAACACCCCACATAAACAGAACCCTCCCACAACTCATCATCATACAACTCCACCGAAAAAACAAATTATCCTACCACAGCACCAGCACAACACTTTCCACGCTCCAAGATACCCCGCTAATTATCCCTGAACCACAAGTGACCACTCTATGCTCAAACACCAGGTCATCAGAACAACCTCATATACGTGGAANAGCCCGATGTTGAACTACCAGAGGGTTACAAACCTCCTAAGTTCAAAATGTTCGATGGTACAGGTGATCCCAGGGTTCATCTGAGGACTTATTGTGATAAATTGGTTGGAGTAGGAAGAGACGAGAAGATTCACATGAAATTGTTCATGAGGAGCCTCACAACAGATGTTTTATCTTGGTACATCAGGAAAAACCCTAAGAAGTGGTCCGACTGGGTAAGTATGGCATCCGACTTCATGGACCAATTCAGGTTCAATACGGAGAACACACCAGACGTGTTCTACATCCAGAACCTTAAAAAGAAGCCCACCGAAACTTTTCGCGAGTATGCTGCTCGCTGGATATCTGAAGCAGCCAAGGTCAGGCCTACCCTAGAGGAAGAACAAATGAACAAATTCTTCATCCGGGCACAAGACCCGCAGTATTATGAGAGGTTAATGGTGATTGAAAACCACAAATTCTCTGACATCATCAAGTTGGGTGAGAGAATTGAAGAATGTATCAAGAGTGGAATGGTCACTAACTTTGAGGCCCTACAGGCCACCAACAAAGCCTTGCAGTCTGGTGGTATATCCAAGAAGAAAGATGTAGGAACGGTAATGGTCCCACAGGGACCCAAATCCCCGTTGGTATACAGAACTTCCCAACTCACCTATCAAGCACCCTCGCCTACCTATCAGTCAGCACCTCTACCAACATATCAGCTATCTCCACCGTCTGCATATCAGCCTACTTCCCCCAAATACTCCCAACCGGCTCCTGTTTATCATACCTACAACTCTCAGCCATCTTACTTCCAATCACCCCCTGCTCGCCAAAATTTCCCTCGACCTCGACCTAACTTTGATCGCAGACCTCCTAAATAATACACTGCCATTGCTGAACCTATCGACCCGCTATATGAAATATTAAAAGTTGCTGGTTATGTCACTCCTATCCCTGCTATAACCCCTGAAAATCCATCCCAATGGGCTAATCCAAACAAGACATGTGCATACCATTCCGGCATGAAGGGGAATGCAATTGATGAATGTCGCTCATTGAAGGATAAGATCCAGTCTATGATTGACCACAAGGTCATCCAAGCAAAGCAGGTTGCCCTCAATATTCACAATAATCTGCTTCTAGACCATAGGGGTGTCAACGTGATAGAGATAGAAGAAGATTGGGACCCAGAGGGGTCAATCGGGTTAATCATAGAAGGTGATGACCCAAAGAAGCCAGCAGTCACTCTTAATCCTATCATAGTCCATATTCAGCCATCCGGAGACGTCGAGGTAACTGCATCAATCCCATTCAAGCTTGAAACGGCGCCCCTTGCAAACACGCATTTGCCGTTCGAGGTTGAAGTCATGCCGCCTGCTAAGGCACCCATTCCATTTGAAGTAAAAGTAGTTGCACCGATCACAGTGACAGTGTAAACCACGCCACCTTTCAATGACAAGGCTGTATATTGGGATTACACGGCTGAAGCAAGAAGGAAAGGTAAAGTCAAGATAGAAGAAGTTGGTGTTGCATAGGGGATGACAAGGATCGACAAGATCTATACACCTGAACACTTGGTAGAGTCTAACAAGAATGCTTCCAACAGACCACCCATCATTGAGACAGGCACAGATGATCTTTGGAGAAAGGTGCAGGCCAGGGAATACTCAGTCATCGATCAGCTGAACAAAACCCCAGCCCAGATATCCATTCTGTCATTGCTGCAGAATTCAGAGACACACAGGAATGCTTTGATGAAAGTGCTGAACGAAGCATATGTGCCAGATAACATAACTAGTGGACAAATGTCCAATATGGTAGGTCTAGTACTGGAGAGTCACAAGATCACTTTCAACGAGGACGAGTTGCCGCCTGAAGGGTTAAGTCATAACAAAGCACTACATATCACTGTGCAATGTGAGGACTACTTCATCACCAGGATTCTGATCGACGGGGGATCCAGCCTCAACATTTGTCCGTTGACAACACTCAAGAAATTAGGCAAGGGGTTGCACGATATCAAAGAAGGATCTATGAATGTAAATGCATTCGACGGTTCTCAGAGGTCTACCATCGGGAAAATCAGTCTTTGTCTGTAAATGGGATCTACATGGTTCGAAATTGAATTTCAGGTGATAGACATATCGGCATCTTATAATCTGTTGTTGGGACGCCCATGGATACATGCGCTGGGGATGTGGCATCAACATTGCATCAGGCAGTGAAATTTGAATGGAACCACCAGGAAGTAATCATCCACAGAGATGGAAGCAACCCTATCTATAGTTGCCAGACCATCCCGATGATTGAAGGTAGAAGAAGGCTGGGTGGAGAAACCTACCACCACATTTAATGGGTCAATGTAGCGGATAAAGATAAATGGTGGGACAGTAAGATCGAAAGCATACTGAACTGGAGTGGATACGAGCCTGGTAGAGGACTCGATAAGAATCTTCAAGGGATTTCCAAACCAATACAACTGAAGCACCATGGCACCACTTTTGGGATGAGATACAAATACACATGGCAAGAGTACGAGAACTAGTCGCCACGATGGCGCGGTCCTTACTATCCATTGGAAAAGCCGATACCACATTTGTAGCAGAACTTCCAGCAAGCTGATATCATATGGGGGTCAGAAGAAGAAGAAACTCTAGCAGCTTTGAAAGATCTATTCCTGGAAGATGGTGACATGGACTGTTGTGTTATTGTTGAGGAAGAGGAAAAATAAAGCCCTACCATCCAAACTATGATCAAGGGATCGTTTCTCAAGAATTGGACTGTCAGACCATCCAAGGCCCGACGAGTCCCGGGGTGCAAGGCTGAACAAGCATTATTTATTTTATTTTGCTAATGATTTCCTTTTCCGCATTTCCATTTTTTGTATTTTCCAATAAAATCTCCAATGTTCCAAAACATTTGAAAATCACTTTTATGTTTCAACGAATCTGTATTCATTTATTATCATTTTCTCTCATTATTTTATCTTACAACATTACTATTTTCTGTCTTGATGAACCGATGACCATGACATGCAATGAGACAATGCAACAAAATGACAGTGATTCAGAGGAAGAAGATACCATACCCGATGAGATTATCAGAGGAGTTAAGGATTTTGAAAGTAGACCTAAGTTCAATCTGGACAAAACCGAGATAGTCAACCTGGGATATTCAGAAACTGTCAAGGAAACTCACATCAACATTCATCTATCGCCATCAGAGAAAGTGGAATACACACAATTCTTGAAAGAGTATGAAGACATATTTGAATGGTCGTATGATGACATGAATGGTCTAAGTACATCCATTGTGGCTCACAAGTTACCAACCAATCCAATGTGCCCGCCGGTAAAGTAGAAGCTCAGAAAACTCAAGCCTGATATGAGTCTGAAAATCAAAGAGGAAGTTACCAAGAAAATCAACGCCAAGGTTCTCAGGGTAGTTGAATATCCGACATGGTTAGCCAACATCGTGCCAGTGCCCAAGAAAGATGGAAAGGTCGGGGTTTGTGTCGACTACCGGAATCTCAACCAGGCCAGTCCGAAGGATAATTTCTCTCTCCCGAACATACACATCCTGATTGACAATTGCACCAAGCATGAGCTTGAGTCGTTCGTGGATTGCTTTGCTGGTTACCGTCAGATTTGGATGGACGAGGAAGACGCTGAGAAAATGACTTTCATTACCACGTGGGGAGTTTACTGTTATAAGATGATGTTGTTCGGCTAAAGAATGTTGGGGCCACCTATATGAAAGCTATGGCCACTATCTTCTATGATATGATACATAAAGAGATTGAGGTGTATGTGGATGACTTCATCATCAAGTCCAAGAGAGCCACCGACCATACAGCAGATTTGAGAAAATTCTTCGACAGGCTGCGAAAGTACAACTTGAAGTTAAACCCCGCAAAGTGTGCGTTCGGAGTTCCTACTGGGAAATTGCTTGGGTTCATCCTCAGCCGCCGAGGAATAGAACTGGACCCATCAAAGGTCAAAGCCATCCAAGAATTGCCACCGCCAAAGAACAAGAAAGATGTGACGAGTTTCCTGGGACGCCTTAACTACATCAACCGATTCATATCCCAGTCCACAGTTATATGTGAACCAATCTTCAAGATGCTGAAGAAATATGATGCGACCGAATGGACCGAGGATTTTCAAAAGGCATTCGACAGAATCAAGGAATACTTGTCAACATCACCAGTCTTGGTCCCGTCAGAGCCAGGTAGACCCTTGCTACTCTACCTTGCGGTATTAGATGGAGCTTTTGGCTGCGTTCTGGGGCAGCACAACGAGATAGAAAGAAAGGAACATGTTATTTATTATATGAGTAAGAAGTTCACTCTACATGAGGCACTGTATTCTCTACTGGAACGCACCTGATGTGCTCTAACCTAGGTAGCCCAGAAGCTGAGGCATTACTTCTTTGCCTACACAACGTATCTCATATCAAGGATGGATCCCTTGAAATATATCTTTCAAAAGCCCATGCCCACTGGCAAAATGGCCAAATGGGAAATCCTGCTGAGTGAGTTCGACATTGTCTATGTGACTCAAAAAGAGGTCAAGGGGAATACAATGGCAAATCATCTTGCCAAGAATCCCGTGGGAGGAGAATACGAACCCCTGAAAACGTATTTTTCCGATGAAGAAGTGTCGTTCATAGGGGAAGACATTGCAGAATCCTATGACGGGTGGAGAATGTGATCTGATGAAAGCCATGTGCGAGACTTTCAAAATCAAGCACAAGAATTCCACAGCCTAGAGATCACAGATGAATGGAGTTGTGGAGGTCACCAACAAGAACATCAAAAAGATATTGAGAAAGATGATAGGAAGCACAAACAGTGGCATGAAAAATTATCATTCGCCTTACTGGCATACCGCACCACAGTCTGCACATCAAGCGGGGCAACTCCTTACTTATTGGTTTATGGTATGGAAGTTGTTATCCCTGCCAAAGTGGAGATCCCTTCCTTAAGAATCATACAAGAAGTTGAGCTCAGCGACGCAGAATGGATAAAAGGCCGATACGAGCAGTTGGCCCTCATAGATGGGAAAAGGATGAATGCAATATGTCATGGTCAACTTTATCAGAATAGTATGTCTAGAGCCTTCAACAAGAGAATCAAGCCAATACAGTTCACACCGGGTTAGCTGGTGTTAATGAAGATCTTTCCACATCAAGACGAAGCCAAAGGGAAATTTTCTCCCAACTGGCAAGGTCCGTATATGGTTCACCGAGTATTAACAGGAGGAGCTCTCATATTTGCAGAAATGAACACAGAAGTTTGGCCAAAGCCAATCAATTTAGATGTAGTCAGACGATATTATGTGTAACTTTCTATGCTTTTCTTCAATGATGTAAATTGAACTACGCCTGACATGATTCCCGTTTAAGAGGGAATACGTAGGCAGCCCTATGGGTTCGGTCATAGTTCAATAAAAAATCTCATTTCCCCCGAAATTGGAAACTGGGGCAGAATTTTGAGGAGGACCCTCAAAATTCCGAAGCAAGTTCAGTTGATCGCAGCATGTACAATGGTCAAAATCGTCAACCATCTAACTGAGGCGGAATTTTTGAGGAGGACCCTCAAAATTCTGTAGCATGAGTGGTTGCAATGTCTTGAACCATGTCACGGTCGTTGGTCCATTTAAATTTCTTAAAACATATTTTATACTATGTCTTTGCAATATCATGCATACATTTTCAAAATACAGCTCTGTTTAGCCAAATGCTACCCCGATGACACAAACAGAATCATCAGACCAAGCAGAACGAAGCAAGTAAAGCCAGCGGAGATACGAACCAACCTTCCCTACCTACAGATCTCACGAATTTTTCTTTAGATGCAGGAGTAAAAAACAAACAGGTTTCGAAGTCACAAACTTCAACACAGTCGTAAATACAAAGTTTACTATCAGCACAAAAGGGCGAACATGCTCCATAGTCACAGTTCTCGCAACAATCGCAATACCACAACCTATTACCAGCTAAGAAATTCTACTAGCATTTGTTGTTTGTTCCTATTTGCATAAGGCTAATCATCTGCCTTCCGTATGCATAAGGCTAAGCTCTGCCTTCATTTGCATGAGACTAACCTCTGTCTCCATTTTTGCACGAGGTTAAGCTCTACTTCCCATTTTCATAAGGCTAATCATCTTCCTTCCATATGCATAAGGCTAAGCTCTTCCTTCATTTGCATGAGACTAAGTTTTGTCTCCATTTTGCACGAGGTTAAGCTCTACCTCCCATTTGCATAAGGCTAATCATCTGCCTTCCGTCTGCATAAGGCTAAGCTCTGCCTTCATTTGCATGAGACTAAGCTCTGTCTCCATTTTTGCACGAGGTTAAGCTTTACCTCCCATTTGCATAAGGCTAACCGCTGCCTTCCTATCTGCATGAGGCTAAGCTCTGCCTCCAATTTACTTTTTCATAGAGACTAAGCGTTGTCTCTCAAGTATATTTTACTTCACTTTTCTTTCGGGCTAAGCTCTACCCTTCAACTCGGAATACTAAGCTTTATCTTGTTCATATTAAATCATGGGCTGAAATATCGCCAAACTGTCCAAGGGCATTATAGTTCGGAGGCACCATCTTCATGGCCCGAGAACGTCATGTCATGGCCTGAGGATCTCTCTCAATTTTGCATATCATTATTCAAAGACGTCATCGTTCGAAGGAACCATCTTTATGGTCTGAGAACATCATTTCATGGCCTGCGAATCCTTCATCAAACAATTCATGGCCCAGGACATCATGGTCTGAGGATGACATCCCTAACCGTCCGAAAACAACATTCATAGTCCAACCGGAGCTTGCATCATGTTTAAATTTATGCATCGTATATGCCTGTATTTCTTGTATTTGCAGGTAACTAGGAGATCAGCGGCTACCCCAATAGGAGCAATCCCGCTCCAGTCTTCCCAACCATATCAAACTCGATATTCCACAAACCGTTCATTCGCTCATCCCTAAAGGTCGTGTCCATCTTGTGATAACTTCATCGGTATGCTTCGCCGATGCATCTGGAACTACATACGATCTGATTCCTGTAAAACCAGGGATATGTAGGCAGCTCAGAAACCAGGGTGCGGCCTAAATCTCTCCAAACCATTCCGCTCGGTCAAAATCGCCCATCATGCCTTTACCCAACAAACTCTTTCATCCTTTCCGGGTAAAGAGGGCAGTTGTTGATACCCAATTTTTTTCCTCAAAATATTTTAAATTTGCATATGTAGCTTGAAAAACATGTATCAATAGTAATTGATATTTTTTCACAATTTTCCTATATCTGTATTAATCTATCCAGCATTTTATTTCCAATAAATAATTATGAAATTGCATTACAAAATGATTTCAAAAGCATTTCTGGGTTCCATTAATTATTTTGGTCCTATTAAGACCAAATTATTTCATAATTAGCCAGATTGGCACCTTTTGGCTATAATTGCAATTATAGCCCAATCATACGATTTTATACTATTTTTATCCAGAAATTAATCATTTGTATTTTTAAAATACTAAGTAATCATTTTTTATTATTTTCTACGCATGAAATTCATTTTTTATAATTAACAGATATTTTTATAAATTGTTTTAATTAATTTACATTGAGTATTTAATAAATAGCCACTTTCATTTCATTTATAGCCTAATTAAACCAGGCATAAGTCTGATTAAAAATGGACCAAATACCCCAGTCCCAATACATTATCCTACCCGACCCAATCCCTTGTCTAATCTGGACCATTGATCAATTTTAATCAACGGTCCAGATCTCCCCTTTCCTTAATTAACCCTAGAGACTACCCCGCTTCTCCTCTCATTTTTCTCTCTTTCACTTTGTCGTTACACATCTCTCTCATCTCTCAAACTCTCTCTGCTAAACCTAAGCTCTCACCGCCTGTCGACTTGCCGGTAACTATGGTATTATTAAGCGAGTTTATTTAAGACCTCTATGCATGCTGTTACCCGTCCCTTCTTAATGGCCCTGGAGGAATTTAGGACCTCTAAATATAGGCAGTTCTAGACAAAACTTCCTAAGGTTAAAAGGATAAAATTCTAGGCGACAGGCAAGAACAAGTAGGACTTTACAAATAAATGCGGGAAAGCAGTTTAAAAGGCTCAGATTTACCTCCACAGATATTGCACATAAACAGCATGTCTCAAACACAAAACAAGAGGCAGTTTTATTAGACAGAATCCTAAGACAAGATATCTGAGTGAATATCAATGCACTGAAGTATGCAGCTTGTTTATAAACTCAATAGCAAGGACCTAATCAGCTTGCCTACTGTTTTTTTTGGAAAAAAAACCTGTTAGCCCTTAGGCAGCAAACGCAATCAAAACAATATTCATTTTTTAAGAAGTTGATTTACCTATGGCTTGCTTAGGCGTGGGATTGTGCATAGTGACTACCAGAATTATTAAACAATTCAGAGGTTGTTTTACCTAAAACATGTTGTTCTAAGTGATGTAAATCTGAGAATGCAGAGATAGTTACCAATCTCTATTAATAACATACATGATAATCATATGCGAGGTTATTTTGTACCTTTTCATGAATCAACAGTTTAAACTAGGCGTAGTTAAGTAAATGTAAATGAAATTCTAGAGCATAGTATCTAGTATGCACACATGAATGCGTGGTGGCTAGGATATAATTTTAGGATGCACATGATTACCAAAGCATGATTTCTAAAATGCACAGAGAATTACAGAGTTGTTAAGATAATTCATGAATGCACAGGAGTATTAATTTTATCGCCTAAGGAGCGGGGTTTCTAAGTGGTAGGCACAAGCATAAATTGAGGTATGTTGTATGTTAAAGTAGTAAACATGAAAAAGCCTTAAAGACATGATATCTAATGCATGTTTGGCATGTTGATCCTAAGCATGGATTCTAATGCATATATAGGAAATGTAAAGCATAAGGCATGACTTCTACCCAGTGGCATCGATAAAATTATATAGATATCCCCTCCCATTTCACTAGACATCCCCAATATTCATTTACAAATAAATATTACAGACCAACTGAATAAATTACGTAAATAGATAAAGGAAAAGAAGAAGTTAAACTATAGAGAGCCTGAAAACTGGCCCAGACTTCCAGAACCTCAAGTGCCCAAATGTTTCATAGCCTTTCTCATATCCGGGTGTGTCAGAGTTCCCTAAGGACCTCAAGGAATCCGGGGCAGTGCTCACACCCAGATTTCATAACCATAATTGAGTAAGTGTAGTGTGGAAGGGCCAGCTCTAATGCATCAGAGTTTAGAGGGATCTCATAGGGATCCCTAAGCAGTCACACATTAGAGGGGCAGAACTTAAATATCTAAGAGTAGAGTGAGAGTGCTTGACATATTTTTGAAAATATTGAGTAGGAAAACAGTTTGAAAAGAGACTTGTTTGAAAGATTTTGTAAAGAACTACAGAGTTATGTAGTAAAACAATTTTTGAAAAGAGAGTAGAGCAGCAAGCAACAGTCCAGACATAGCACCCAAAACAGGTTCATACACAGACAAAGAACACAGAACCAAGGTAGGTTCAGCAACACCAAACATGGGTATTGGGGGATTGGGGACACATAAGACACATAGGTAAGAACATAGTTTCAGGAACACTTAAGTACATAATCAACAATATGTTAGGGGGCATCCAGGGATCAAGGATATAGCATAAACTTTAGGATTACTCAGAACCGAATAACATAAGGTACAAATTATTTTGCCACAGAAAAGTTCATGCCAATAATCAGATAAGCATAAGGCATAATCATATTAAGGTATACTAAAAGGGGGATAGCATTTCATAAGCATGCTGAGTCTAAGGAAGGGGAGTACATAACATGCTAAGTGAACAATAGTGGAAGCAGGTCTAGTGTAGACATCGCAGCAAAACCATAGGTAAAAACATATTAGAAACATGATGAATTGAAGTACTAAAAGAAACATATTATTTTCGAAACTTAAACTGAAATTAGGACATACCAGTATAGGAGATAGCAAACACAGAATAAAGAGTAAAGGGGGTAGAATCATCAGCCTTGGCTTGCAGTCGGCTGATAATAGCAAGTAACCAGAAGGAGAGCAGAAGAGAGTATTTGTGTATACGAGAGAGTTTTGAGCAATATGTTCGTGTGTTTGAATGAAAAAGCAGTGTATATATATTTTAAGACTAAGTAGAAAATAAGGCAAGAATCATAGTTAAGCAGTAATTATGGAACTATGTACCAATTAGAATCATATTAGTATAAGTACCCCCTTTAATTAAGGAGTTAGATTCAAACGGTAATATGCAAATAATAAATAAGGAAGGAAATCATATAATGTTGAATATAACACATAAGGAAATAGTTTCAGCATAGCATAAGTATTGAACATGTAATAGAGGATAGGTTCAACATATTCTAATTCAGGAAAATACTTAAGAATCAGTTGAAAGCATGCTCGACCATAGATTAAGGTAAGAAAATATCTTAAAGGTTAAAATCAGTAGAGAATATCATAAAAAATCAATGACGGATCAATCACAGAGATTCAAAGATTCAAAAATAGCAACTAGTACTGATTTAGGAGAAATTAACACAAATTTATGAGAACAAGCGGAATAAACACATAATAGGAAAATCAGAAATCCTAATAGGACAAATAGGGTAAAATCATACAAAATTAGGGATTCACATCGAGCATGGTATGAATTGACAGAATAAACATGATATAGGCGGAATAAGTAAAGAATCAGAAACCCTAATAAGAAAAATAGGGTAAAATCACAAAAAAATCAGAACGAATTCATAAATAACAGACATGCTAATAAATCAGATGAACAAGTAAGCAAGAACAGACTCAGAACCCATGACTAAGACCAAGAAACTTAGGATTTTAACATAATAAGCCAGACAAAAGGGGAAAAACTTAAATAAACATTTAAACATAGTGAAAATCATAGAATAATACTAAAATCATAAGAAAACCCCATTTTGAAAAGGGGTTAAGAAATCCTAGTTTGAAGATGAAGAGTCGTTTTATAGAAATCAGAAATTTTTTTAAAGGAAAACATCAAAATAACTCGGAATATACCCGGATCTATTGCAGATCTAAGAAATCAAGCGCTAAAATTAGGGTTTCAGAGAGAGAACCCAAAGAGAGAGAGAGAATCGGCTTAGAAACCACAGGTTCTAGCCGGAGATGGGAGGATCTTACTCGGACGACCAGGGACGGCCTGAGAATGACATGAAAACCATGGGAGGTGAGTGAACTGTCTTCTGGTTCCTTTGAGGACCTCAAGGCAGCAATAACCTGGTGTAGGAAGGAGCCATGGAGGCTGGGATGGTGGTGAGACCACCATAGTTACCGGCAAATCGACGGTCGGTGAGAGTTTAGGTTTAGTACAGAGAGTTTGATAGACGAGAGAGACGTGTAACGGCGGAGTGAAAGAGAGAAAAATGAGAGGGGAAAGGGGGTAGTCTCTAGGATTAATTAAGGAAAAGGGAGATCTGGACCGTTGATTAAAATTGATCAACGATCCAGATTAGATAAGGGATTGGGTCGGGTAGGATAATGTATTGGGCCTGGGGTATTTGGGCCGTTTTTAATCAGACTTGGGTCTGGTTGGCTATACATGAAATGAAAGTGGCTATTTGTTAAATACCCAATGTAAATTAATTAAAACAATTTATAAAAATAGTTGTTAATTATAAAAAATTAATTTCATGCATAGAAAATAATAAAAAATGATTACGTAGTATTTTAAAAATACAAATGATTAATTTCTGGATAAAAATAGTATAAAATCGTATGATTGGGCTATAATTGCAAAATTAATTTCTGGATAAAAATAGTATAAAATCGTATGATTGGGCTATTGCAATTATAGCCAAAAGGTGTCAATCTGGTTAATTATGAAATAATTTGGTCTTAATAGGACCAAATAATTAATGAAACCCAGAAATGCTTTTGAGATCATTTTGTAATGCAATTTCATAATTATTTATGGGAAATAAAATGCTGAATAGATTAATACAAATATAGAGAAATTGTGGAAAATTATCAAGCTACATATGCAAATTCAAAATATTTTGAGAAAAAAAATTGGGTACCAACAGCCGGCACTTCCACATTATTCTTTTATTGTACTTAGAGGTTCTATAGACATAGTGTGGGGTTGTATAGTGATGTTGGAAGAGTCAAACTAGATATGTTGTAACTGTATCACAGGATTCACTTTAAATTATGAATATGTAATATATTTTGGGAATTATGAATGAAGCAACTAATGGTAATGGAATTGATATTGTTCATGAAATCCTGTCAACAGTTAATTAATGAAATATATCTTCTCTTTATTCATGGGTGAGTTTGGGTAGGAGGCATTGTACATGCTTGTTTGATTGGGGTATCTCGGTTGAGTGCCAGTCACGCTCCCCGAGGTCGGGGCGTGACAGTTCTCTTTCTTGGTACACTTCCAAAATAGTTTCAGCATTGTAAACCTGACCACTTCTTGCAAAGATGACTTCTTTTACTAATTTGTCCACTTTGCGAATATGACCAAAATTTGAGAAGTGTCTAGTTTTGTAATTTCTTTTCTTTCTTCCCATTTGTAATAAACTAAACTCTTACCCGGATTAAACTCAATATTTGTTCGTATTGAGTATTAATTCTAGCTTCTTTGTGTTCCTTGTTTATTTCATGTTATTTCTTTCGTATTTTTCTCTTTAATTTTTGTTGTGAATTGTTTGGCTCAAATCTGTTTAGCTTCTGATTGTGATTTTTTTGATGTTGCATAAATTCCATTCTGAATCGATATATGATTTCCTACTTGGATTGATTTGGGAACGTTGATTTGTGGAGAGGAATGTAGACCCTTGTGAGATAAAGTCTAGAGTGGTAAGTTCAATTGAGCAAGGTCACAAAAACCTTTGAGTGTGATACACGAGGGTTGAGCGACATCAAGTAAGCTTGATGAGGACTTTACTATTAACTTGTTTGCTCGTTTTGCAGGTATCATGGAGTATGGACAACCTTCTAGTCCTAATTGTGAGTGAGATTCTAATGCATGAAGTCGTATCTATGGTTTATAACATAAGTGATAAAGTTACTAATCTTACCATATGGAAACACCAAGTGAATGCAAAGTTAAATTTCAGTTGGAGAAATCTCCCTTGAAGCAACAAGGAAAGGAGAGTAGTATGAAGCTTACTAATTCTTTTACTACACCCTTTCCTTCATAAGTGCGGAAAATATTTCAAAGAGAAAATTCGCAACATAACAAACCTATCCAAATACTGCTAAGGTACAACCCACTTAAAACGGTACTATTGCTAAGGTACGACCACATTCATTCTTTATTTACATATATTACGAATTGAACTAACGCTTGCAATAATGACCAGAGAATGATGCAGTTATTAGGTCTGAAAGCACGCGTTGCACTCTTTTTCCCTTGAACCAATTTTGTTCCAAACAGGTTTTCCGGCAAGGTTTTTAACGAGGCAATAGCAGATCGTACTAACTTATAATTGAAGACCGACTATGAAACAAAGTCAAGGGTCACATCAATAGCAGATGATCCCTCTCTATGATCGACCTCTAATATTGGGGCCATCACCCTCGGATAATGATTTTTGCAAGGAAGGAAACTTTATGCTCGAGAATAGTCTGGGCTTGGTGGATAAGATTTATTGTAAGGGCCAAATGGTCAAATGAATCGTTCCCACATAGACCACTTAAGCCATAACACGAAGCTTGTACACATTTGCAATCTTGTATGTTGCGCACAAAAATGAAAGGAAGTTTCTACCTTGAAAATACATATTTTGTCTCTTAAAAACTACTACATTTTGTTCCTTAAGGACATCGGGCCCAAGGGCCACCTCTATCCGGGTCCAATAGATCACCCCCACTCGGAAACTGTCGTCCAAGTCAAACTTGGACAGCCCGAGGGTACAAAAACCTATTACGTAGTGCCCGAACTTTAAAGGCTACGGCCAACCCCACTCGGGGACTGTCGTCCTGGGCAAGCCCAGACGGCTCGGGTATCGAATCCCGGGGTAATAAGCATATTGGGCAATACCCGAACTTTAAAGGCTACGTCCACCCCACTCGGGGACTGTCAGCCTAAGTAAGTCCGGACGACTCGGGTATCGAAGCCTGGGGTAATAAGCTTATTGGGCAATACCAAAAATTAAAAGGCTACAAACATCCTAGAAACGGCTTGGAGACGTCCGAAATCCGTAATTAAAACATAAGGCCTTCAAAAATGTCAAATCGGTTCAATGGCTACCATCAGCAAAATTATAATCTAAAAAATTCTAAGTAAGCACTTTGGGGAAAGCTTCTGGTCATACCAAGTACCCACAAGTCTTATCCCCGTTCGAACCTCCAAACAAGACCTTATTACTACGTGCTAAGGCATTTGAAATCTTTGCAATCGTAATGAAAAAGCCAAAAGACACAAACTTGAAAATTGCCCAAGGGAAAACCCTGTATATATATAAAGATCTTTACAAAGTCCAAACGACCTCAACAAAATATACAAAAATTCAAAAACAAAGAAAAGTCAACAAGGCACCTAAGCCTAATCTTCGCTAGAGCCCGCATCGTCACCGAGACCATCGGGGTCTCCTACGCCCTTTGATCCGCCGGTAACCTCAGAGCCTTCCTCGACCTCGGGATATGCCAACTTCTTGGCTTCGGCCTCGAGCCTCTTAGCGTTTCGATCTTGGCCGATTGGTCGAAACCCCGGGCGTGAACTTTCTCGAGATCCACCCTTCGGGACTGCCACTTCACGTATTCGACAATGACTTTCAGGCGGTCCTAGGCTGCCTCACCGTCAGCTTTGTACTAGACCACTATCTCTTCAGAATTGGCCCTGGTTGTTTCTGCCACTAACTTGGTTGTTTCAAGCTCCTTGCCAACGGTATCCCATTCAGCAACCGTCGAGCCTAGTTGAGGCTGGAGGTCTTCAATTTTTTGGGATCGGGCCTCAAATTTCTCCCTCGCCACTCGAAGTTGGACCTCCGCTGAGGCTACTTGATCTCGGGCAGTCTCTTTTTCCAAAGCCAATCGGTCCATTTTGCCTTTTCACTCTTCAGCCATGGCCTTGACCTCATCCATCTCGGCTCGAAGTTGGTCGACCCGATCAACCTTCTACTAGACCTACGAGTTTTGACCATTAGTATCCATGCATAACTCGTCGTCACTAACTTCAAATATCTTTACCTGTTCCACCAGGTTGGCATGTTCTTTTTGAGCTGCGTCCAACTCAGCCTGGAGATTCTTGACTTCTCTTTCACATTGCTCGCTGAGAAGCTTATACATGTCCCTCTTCTCACCAAGCTCTTTGACCTCGACCTTAAGTTGTCTAAGCTCATCCCGGTACCAGAGAAAGGTTTCATGGTGGAGCACCGAGGCATGCAAAATGTGAAAAAAGGCATTAGAGTCATCAAAAAATGAATCCGAAGATAAAAGAGTGTGATAACACCTTACCCGGTTCAACTCCTGTTGTGCTTCATTGAACAATCATGGCGCGTCTACCTCGTTCATTTTTGCCTGGTCTTATTCGGTTACCAGAAAATGGAGGTAGCTAGCTACCCCGATAGGGGCAGAAAGAACCCGGGCATCCTCCGGGATGGTGATAACAACTAATCGCTTCTGGCCAGGATCCGCGCTCAGAGCGAGGAATCGATTGATCAACCTTGGGCTCGAGTTCGGCCCACCGACCTCCGAGGATGGATTTTTCCTCGACACCTCTAAGTCACCCAACCAGGTGAAGTCTTCTAGGGCGGTTGAGTCTACACCATCAAAGAAAGAGCATCTTTCTGGGGAACGATTTTGGAAGTCTTTACCATTTTTTTTTTTAAAAGTCTTGAAAATATAAAGAAGAATGAGGAGATGAAGGGTGAGAACTTGCTAAGAAAATCAAGCACACTGCCTTTGAGGGGTAAAAGAAAAGTTGCAATTTGAAAAATGAAGGTAAGAATATTGAAGAATAAAGGAAAGCAGTGATATCTTGAAGGATCGAAGATAAAAGCTTGGTCAAAAGCAAAAAATGAAAGAAAGAAGGGGTATTTATAGGGGCTTCGTGCCGTTTCGCATCTAGGGGTGGCCTGCCGACAACTGACACGCGTTGGGGGTCATTATGATGCGACATTTTATTTTTTGTCATTTTTTGTCGCATCGAGTTGGAGAAGAGATCGAAGAACTCATGACGTTCCTCGTCGTTTCCTTAAAAATTACTCTTTGAGAAACGAGGTGACTATCTGTATACGGGTGAAACCGAACCCATAAGATGATCCGATTTTCGATAAAGTGAATCGAGTAAGGGACGTAATGACAGGGAACCAGAGTTGAGGTAAGGGGCTCATCGAGACAGGTTCTGGGGCCATGATGCCCGCCCTCGATAATATTGGGGTATTGACCCCGAGATCGGTCCAAATCTCAAAAGACTTCAGAAAGCATTATTGCGCAATCGAATACGATCAGCGGAAGGCCGTAATATCTGTGACCAACCGGGTATCACAGCGTGGATCTCAGCACATAACGGCCGAAATCCGGTGATTAGTTAACAAAATATTTTTTACCTTTTATGGAATTATAACTAAAGTCGGACTCTCCTACTATATAAAGGGGGCCTGATTATTCATTAGCAACATTGTAACACGCATACCAAGGCAATATACTATTTGTTTTCTGTCATTCAAAGTTCTTACATTGTCGATCAGTGTTTCATCATTATAAGCCTGGGATCGCAGACGGATACCTCATTGAGGCTGCCCTCGAGTCTAGAATCAACCCTTCTCCCTTTATTTTCAAGCGGTTTAATAATTTATTACATCTCTTATATGTTATTTCTAGAAATCTTTATCGTTTGTATTGAATAAATCTACGTATCCTTAAAATCACTTACAAATTTAGTTGTTATCCGTTTTTTAGAGTAAACAATAAGATTCCGAGATTTCCACACAACTTTCAACAATATAAATTCTTAGATTTTCTCCTCCTAATTCGAACAAAAAAAAACAATGATAAATTCGCTGCTTGTCTAGATTTTTTTCTTTTCAAATTTGTGTGGGTTAAAGAGGGGAAAGAGAGAGGAGATAGAAAATGCAATCAGATTTTTCATAAATTACTTGCAAAGTGAGTTATATTGGATAACGAAAGAAGAAATTTGTCAAATGGTGATGTATTAACACCCGCATTGATATAAGGGGTAAAAACTTATTTACTTTTTTAAAATAGCCACCAATCCAAATGCTTAAATTAGAAATAATGGACATAATATACATTCAATCTATACCAGTCTTACAGTACGCACTTTACGCGTGTATCCATATTAATATACATAATTTTAAGAAATTATGTTATTATTATTATTTAATAATATATTTAAATTATAAAATAATAAAAAGTGTAAGTTCTCAAATTAATTGATAAGTGGCCATGTAAAGTGTAAAAATGAGAAATGTTGATTTACTAATACCAATAACAAATAACTTAATATATTGTACGCCATCTGTTTAAATTTATGAGGCACAATTCATTTCTCGATAGTGAATCCGATTAGGAGTTTTTAATAAAATTTTACTTGAATTTATCGGACCTAAAATGATAGAGGTAAAAGGCTAAGTCGATTTCAAACTCCTAAAACTTAGGCGAAATTAATCATAGAATAATTTTATTCAATATAAAGTTATTCTTCTCCCAAAAATTATGAAATTATTCAAAACTTAGATTCCATCAAATCATAAAATGTATATTAATAACTCTTCCGTTGTAAACAACATATTAATTAAATTTTAGATCATTATATATCTTTCAAAAGAATAAAATGAGTATTGTACATCTTGATACTGCCGTGATTTTGGTGCTTCAATTCTTGCCACTTTTCTCTCTCTCTCTCTCTCTCTCTTTTAATTTATAATTTATTTATTTATTTTACATATTTCCAAGTGAGAAAACAAATGCCAAGGCGTATAAATTTCCTAACAATGTCTGAAGTTTTGAACAACTAGAAAGATCAAAATTCATAAAACAACTCAAATCGCGAACGCGTAGGACGAGTCGCGGATAAATTTGGTAATTCATTTGTATGTGGGTATGTACCCGTAAGTTTTGTACCTTAAGACTTAAAAGAAAGTAGAAGATTTCCTCTGTCGGGAAAAAAGAAAAAATAAATGTGCAAACTTTAGGGAAGAAGTTGTATATCAATCAAATATGGAAATTTTTTATATATAATTAAATCTTAAAGAATTTTAAATTTCTAAATATTAGAAATTCTTAGATAGTTCAAACAAGGAAAATTTTAAATTTTAATTGATATGTAATTTTAAATATTAAAAAATAAATTAAAAGACTATTTTGTTATATGGAAACTCTATTTTAAAAGGGCAAAAAGACGAAAGACATTTCACTAAGAGCTTTCGTACTTTTAATATATTGTAGATTGTAGATTATAGATTATACATATAGATTATAGATTATATATGTAATTAGAACTGCATATAATTAGTATTAGTATATAATATATATATCATTTAAAAAATAAATAATAAATTCAACCAGCGTGGAGTTGTCAACGGACAGGGCCCGAGGCTTGGCCCGTTCTTAATCGCAAAAATAGAAGAATATGTTTTCTTCGAAAGTGAAAATAAAATGCCCTAGCGCTCTCTCTCTCTCACAGCAGCAGTAGATACATGCGAAACCCATTCCTGCAAATAACAGTACATGGGGTTTTGTCGTTTAGCTTGAAATACCCACACAGAAAAGGTTTGTCCCTTGATTTATCCAAACCCTAAATTTTCATTTCTAATTTCAAGAATTATTAAAGCAGAACTCCTTTTTATATTTTGTTCAAATTTCACCTTTCCAATTTCAAAATAATAAGTAAGGGGATGGTCAATTTCCTTTTTCGCCTGATTAAAGTTTCTTGGAGTAATAAATTTGAATATGTATTCGTTTTGTTTCAGGTTAAATACAATGGACTTAGATGGGAAAAGTTCACCGCAAAAGAATGTTGATTCGAAGGGGCAATTCCGTAAGCTCTCCAATGATGCAGCTAACAGGAAATACAGGCGTCGGTCTCCTGTTGGTGGTGGTTCCTCATCGTCTGACGGTTAGTTTTTTAATTAACAGAAATTTTTATGCTATTAAAATAATTAGAAAAAGAAAACATTATTCAGACCCTGTTTTGATTCCCTAAATGTTTTACTAATGGTTTCACTTTGTCACACGTGCTTGCTTCTGTGTAGTCTACTGGCTGCATTGATTGGATATTTTATGGCAAATAGCTTCAGTTTTGCTTGTAGATTTGTTAACAAGATAGCTGCAGTGTTGATGACTATACATATATCTCCAAAACTGTATTGGAATGAAATGGACATGAATAGTGAGGAGTGAGTGGAGAGAATTTATAGAATTTCATGGGATTGATTGATTAATCGAAAAGATGTTCTGTAGCAATTAATGGTTGGTGCATATTTTGTGATTGAACTGTCAAGCAATATTGCAGTCTCTACCATGTATATAAAAGCCACAATCTGCACTTTAATAGCCTCTTGGTGATTGCACCTTGGAGCGGGATGCGTATTCATGCTATGCTCCCTCCTTTGTCCCATTACTTTCCAACATCAGGCTGCTCTTATATTTTGCTAAATGGCATTTATAAAGCTAAATAATAATTCTATTTTCAGAATTTTTGCTCATTGCACAAAATTTGCTCTTTTTGGTTACAAAAATTAAAGTGACTTTGATCTTCTCCTAGCAATTGTTTGTCATACTTTCAGTCTTTACTGTTCAAGAGGTTGTTTAGTTCAGTCAAGTAAAATGGGAACCTCTCAGGATTTGGCATTAGAATGTGTTAGATAGTTATGTGTAAATAATCCTAGTCCATATGTAGTAGGAGTAAAATATGTCCTAGTCCTATATGTAGTAGGAGTAGAATATGTCCTAATCCCATATGTAGTAGGAGTAGAATATGTATTATATATAGGTCTCATTGTATCATTGCTAAATTAGATTTTTCTCCCATGCTTTCTCACATGGTATCAGAGCTTTAGTGAGAAAATTATCGCTATGCGTCATTCCAGCAACATTCGGGAAGAAAGATCTCATCGCCGTGCAATTTTCTGGTAACTTCGTCTTGTTCCCAGGGTTCATCACTGCTACAATGTTACTGTGCATATACTAGTACCACCATCAGATCCGGAACCCTTCTATTTAGCAGCAACCACCTGGTTTTGTTGCTCGGGGGAGTATTGTAGCCTTGTATGTCGAATGATCAACTTGAAGAGATTTTCACCAAGTTCCTCACTGGTCCTTGTATTAGCTTCGTATTAGCTACGCACGAACAAACTCGGTACATATGATTTGTGTGCACCAGCTTGAGAGAGGAGTGTTAAATAGTTATGTGTACATAGTCCTTGTCCTATATGTAGTAGGAGTAGAATATGTGCTAGTCCCGTATGTAGTAGGAGTAGAATATGTCCTAATCCCATATGTATTAGGAGTAGAATATATGTTTTATATAGGGCTCATTGTATTATTGTTAAAATAGATTTTTGTCCCGTGCATTCTCACAGAATGCATGTTAGACCAGTGTTTTTAAGAGCGCGAAGCGCAAAAAAGCGACAAGGCCTCGCCTCGCTTCAAAGCGAAGCGCACGCTTTATTAAAGTGAAGCGCAATTCTTATTTTGAGACATTTTAATATCCCTATTAAGATATAAGAAAAAACATAATCAATAAACTGAAAATACATATAATATATATAATAATTAATTATATAAACTGAAATATACATTTAAAAAATCACATAAACTAAAAATATAACATATATAATAATTAATTTTAATTACTGAAAATCTGAAATATACACTAAATAAATCAAATAAGCTGAAAAATATAAAATATATAAATTATAAATAATGAAAGAAAGAAGTAAAAAAGAAGACAGAACTCAGAAGAAGGAAGAAAGAAGACAGAACTCCAGAAGAAGAAAGAAGAAGGAAGAAGAAGGAAGAAAGGAGAAGACAATTTACCTGGACTTGTCGAGTCGACTGGAGCTGTGGACTGCTGGTCTGAGGCGATGAAGAAGAGAAAAGAACGCAAAAATTTTCTGTCCCAAAACCCTAATTTTTTCGATGAAGAAGAGAGAAAATCGCTGCAATTGGCAGGGGTATGTTTTGTATAAATTAAAAACAGACCCAATCTTTTTTTTTATTTTTAAAAAAAGGCCCAGCTGCGATTTTTGAACAAAAGCGATCGATTCGTCGCTTTGCTCGCCTCGTCGATTTTGCCTCTGAAGCATGCGCTTCAGCTGGTCGCGTCGCTTTAGGCACAGAAAAGCGATGCTATGTCGCTTTGCGTCGCTTCGCGCTTTAAGCGACGAAGCGATCGCTTTTCTAAACACTGTGTTAGACTAAAAGTATACATGGGGAGAAAAAAAATTATTTGGAGATTTTGGGTTGTTGGGTTTGCTCGAGGTGACTAATATCACTTTGGGTTCTGTTTTGTGCCAAATTAGGCTTTTGTATTTAATACTGTACGCCAGATGTAGCAAGTATAATTAAAGAGACTAGTCTCTAGAAACGCGCTTTGCGCGTGAACCCTAATTTAATGAATATACAAATTTTAAAATTATTTAACTACAATATTAAATAACGTATTTGAGTTCAAAAAAAAAAATTTAAGAAAGAAAGAAAGTAGCCTATGATTACGTTGTGTATAAATTAAAAGCTAGTGATTTTTCTCCTTACCAGTTTGACTTTGTTTATGGAACAATCATTTTAAAGTTTTTTTGGTTTAACCGGAAAATTTTATTCAACCAAATTAAGCATGTACAAGATACCTGCTCATTGGTGACTATAGAGACAAAATTATCAAATAACCAAAACTTCCGCTAAGTACTCTTATGCCAAAACTTTCACACTACTAATTAGCCACAATTTTAATCTATGATGTACAATTTTTTTTGGAAATAGTTCTCTATTTTCTTTATAAGTATGGTTCTGGCAAAAGAAGTATTAGCTCGAATATATTACATCACAATGGATTTTTCGGTGAACGGCACGAAGTCTTTAGGTCTGAAAGCACGTGTTGCACTCTTTTTCCCTTAGACCAGTTTTGTCCCAAATGGGTTTTTCGGCGAGGTTTTTAACGAGGCAATAATGAATTGTGCGAACTTAGAATCAAGCCCGATTACGAATCGGCACCGAAGACAATTCAACAATATCCGAGGTTCCTTTGCATTCAACCTCGAATACTGGGGGCTACCTTCGGATATGCATTATCTTCGAATATCAACTCTAGCGAGGAAACTACTTCATAAAGGAAGGGTTTCGATAGATAGGATTTATTGTAAGGGCCAAACAATCAAAACGAACTGTGCTCACGTAGATTGCTCGAGCCCTGGCATAAAACATGTACACATGTACTATGACTGTTTTGATCGAGAATAAAGAGAAGTACTTTCCTTACAATCATCTTATGTTTTAAAATGTTTGCTCTTTACAACCCTTAAAGAGCTTCGTACTTCCGACAATAACGAGCCCAAGGGCAATACATAACCGGAATGCGAACGACCACTCCCTCACTCGGGGATTGTCGTCCAACTCAAACAACCCAAGTCACTGGGCCTCGGGGGAAAAAGACCTATTAGGCAACTCCCCAGTTTCTAAAGGCCACGACCACCCCACTCGGGGACTGTTATCTCGGGCAAGCCCGGATAACTCGGGAAAATAAACCCAATGGGCAGCTCCTGAACTAAAAGGCTACGGCCAAATTAACACGGCTCGGAGACGTCCGAAATCCTTAACAAAAACTAGGCCTTCGAAAAAAGAAAAATTTTCACAACAGGTTCTAAAGGCTACACTCGGCAAACTGTAATTTGAGTTACTTACTTCTGGAGAAAGTTCCCAATAACAATGAACCCCCGAGATGCCTCAAAACAAAATAATGTAAAGGCAGGGTTTGTCCGAACTTACACACCCTAAGTTATTTTATGCTAAGGCATTCGACTTTTGTGAATACAAGTAATAAAGCGAAGGAAAAATTTGAGAGCTGAAAGGGGAAGAAAGCCTTATATATATAATAAATGGCCTAGTACAAAAATTTACAATGGTCAAAACGACCTCAAAAAGATGGAAAAGAAAGCAAATAATATAAAGGCCTAAGTGGCATGGTCTTCATCAGAGGTAGCATCTCTATCCTCGGGATCTTCCCCGTCTTCGGACTCGCTTAAGCTCTCGGAATCTTCCTCAGGAAAGGCTAGCTTTTGGGCCCTGGCTTCTTCTGCTTTCGCATTCTCGATTTCGGCCAGGACATCGAAGCCCTGAGCATGAACTCCCTCGAGGGCTTCCTTTCGAGCTTGCCATCTTGCATGATCCACCATGCTCTTGGCCTTCACCTGGATAGCCTGGACATCGACCTTGAACCGGCCCACTTTAGCATTGGCTTTGGTGTTGGCCACGGCCACCTTAGATCTGGCCACTTCGAGTTCATTGGCCAAGTTTGCCTTATCAGAAATAGCCAAGTCCAATTGAGATTGAAGCTCCTCAATTTTCTTGACCTCCACCAAGGCCTTTTCTTTTGTAGCTTGGAGCTGGGTCTTGGTCGACTCCAGTTGCGCTTGGAAAGTTTCCTTTTTCGAGGCTAAGATATCCATATTCTTCTTGAATTCTTCAGCCTCGGCTTGTATCACATCTACCCGTGTCTTGAGCTGCCCTATCTTTTCGAGCCTCTGCCGGACCTGCAGGATTGGATTGTTAGTTACTATCTCCATTTCATCTTCACTATCGTGAAGCATTTGAAATACCTGCTCGGCCGTCTCGACATGCTCACTTTGACCACTTCTAAATCGGCCCGATGCTTCTCACTCAGAAGCTTGTAAGTATCCCCCTTCTCGGCGAGTTCCCTGTCCTCAGCCTCGTGCTCTTCCCGGATTCGGAAGAAAGCCTCGTGATGCAACACCGAAGTCTGCAAGCGCGAAGAAAGATGTTAGAATTATTTACAACTTCAAGTTCAAAATAAATAATGAAGTGGCCCTCGAACTTACCCGATTCAAAGCATGTCTCGTTAAATAGGCAAGGCGCCTCCACCGCATTCATCACGACCTGGTCTTCCTCGGTCACCAAGCATCTAAGGTAGCTTGCAACCCCCAAGGGGCAGAGAAGGCCTGTGGTCGGGGTTGACGCTTGAGGCCGGGAATTGATCTACCAGTTTTGGGCTCGATGAAGACCAGTAGCACCCGATGACGGTACCTTATTTGGCACTGGCAAGTCACCAAGTCCGGTGACATCTTCCGAAGCGGTGGACTCAAATCCGTCTAAGCCGTGGATGTCAGTCACTCCCTGAGACCCCTCGTAAGAACGACTTTCTAACATACCGGCCTCACGAATCATGGCAACCGAAATTTGAGGGGATCTGGAAATATCGATCACTCCGAGCTCGTACCTCAGGACATCTTCCGTAGCTCGAGAAGCGTTGCCCCCGGTCTCTTTCTCGACCCTCTCGGGGACTTCAGCCACTACCTTTTCTACGGCCTCCATGGCTTGAGGTATCTCGGAGTCGCGTCTTACTCGGGCACCAACTCAAATTTTTCTTCTTCTTCCTTGGACTCGTCCCTCAACCAATTGAGTGAGTCCGATGAGAGTTCTCGGGCCCCAGCTTTTTTGGGCTTATGCGCCAGCCGCTTCCTCGGTCTCTTCTTTTCAGAGTCGGAGTGAATCAAGGCTTTTCTTTTCCCCTCTCTTTGACCTGTTTCGGAGCAGGGGATCATCGTATGTATCATCATCGGTTGATGGAGGCCTCATCTCGACGACCTTTTGCGAAACAAAGGCATAACAAATCAGGGACCGAGGACAAAAAGAAATGATATCAGATGTATCAGGGAGAAACTCTTACCATGATTGCGGGCCTCCTATCGACCCTTCGATAGTTCCATCCAATCCCGCTCGGAGTATGGCCTCTGTGACACAAGGGCCTCGACCCATTCCTTAAGTTCCGGGATTGGGTTCGGCATCTGGGCCACAACTGCGACACCAAAAACATCAATGAAGAAAAAGATAAGTGGGAAACAACGAGATTAAACCTTCAAAGCGAAGTACTACTTGCGTTTCATGTTCCATTTCTCGGGAAATGGCATGTCTCTCAGGTTCGAAGTCTTTACTCAAACAAATCGGCCCATCCAACCTCGGTCCCGAGATTCTTCTACGCTGGAGAACGAGGCCCTGCTAGCCCGGCGAGCACGCTTGATCAGCCCCCCTTGATAGAATCGGGGACTTTAGAGGTGCATAAGGTTGTCGAGGGTAAAGGGACATACGAAAAATCAGAGGAGAATCACTAATATCCAGAAGGAGGGTGGATCTGGCGGAGAGTCACATCATACCTCTTGCAAAAGGCAATGATGATAGAGTCTAAGGGACCCAACGTGAAGGGGTAAGTGTAAACACTTAGAAAACCCTCCACGTGGGTAGTGATCGATTCCTCGGGCGAAGGAACCACCACATGCTTATTGACCCAGTTGCAATCCTCTTTAACCTTGGTGAGGAGGTCTTCGGTGATTGTGCATATGTACCTCGAGACCGACTCACATCGGCCCGGTACCGAGGAGGTCTTTTCAACCTTAAAATCAGTAACAGTAGGGTACCCTGCCGGAACAAATTCCTCAGGGTGATGGTATGCGGTTTGATGAAAGTCCAAGAAATTTGGGTGCAAGAGTTGTAAAATAAAGGGATTTTTGAAGAAAAAGCAAGAATACGAGGAGCTTTGAACGTAAAAGTTTGAATGAGGAAAAGCTAGGGTACTTATAGCTTGCTGGTGATGGTTCAGAATCGATCGTGGCGACCAACGACTGACAGGCATTTGATGCCTTGATAACTAGATCGACGTGACATTTCGGTATCCATTTGTCGCTTCCGTCATATTCGGGTTTGTTGCTTACATCATGGCCCATCGAGGCGGGATTTGGAAGTTCATATCGTTTATCGTCACCCTCTCTCCGAGAAACGAGGGAACTATCTGTATACGGTAAAACCGGGCCCACCCCTTGCGTGAACTGATCGAGACTGGAATTTGATAGATTAAGGTTCGACCTTGAACCCATACCGAACTGAGGTCCAAGGTTATACCGTCAAAGCTCGAGGCCCCAGGATCGAACAAAATCGAGATCGAGGGAAATTTGCTGAGCTGGATAACAGAAAGACAAAATATCCATGATTAAGGTAGATCACGATGGAGATCTCGGCATGTATCAAGGATAGGCCGATTAATTAGCCAATCATGAGATTTCTTACTTTATTTAGAACTGTACCATGAGTAGGACTCCCCTAGTATATAAAAGGGGTCTGATCATTTGTAAAACACATCACATTTACGCAATACATGTCTTTTTCTAGCTTTCATTATCTTGTCACTCTGTTCCTATATCAGTTGAAACTTCTCTTGGTTCAAGGGAGATCAAACTCGAGGGCCAAGGCTGTTCGATTCGTTTGGTTTGCAATTATGTCTTTTATCGTTAATTTCAATATTAATATATATTTTAATTTGTGCCAAGCTATATCAGGTGTCTTTAAAACCGCATACAATTATTATCCATTTTTAGGGTAAACATAGTCAAGTGTAAAGTACCAACTTATTTTATTAACAAGGATTAATCTTTTAGTTTCTTGACACCCGATTGTATTCACATATGTAGTGATGGGCCCTATAATCACACAAACTCAAACCCAATCGACCCTAAAATTTTTGAGTCAGCAGACTCTGTCTTTTGGTCCTGAAAGACCATCTCGGGCCCTTTCCAACTGTAAACAAACTCACTCATTTGCCACTTTGCAAAGGGTTACAAATTCATACATAAATCTTTACATACATAGTCACTATAAACTCTACATTGCAATCAGAGGGACTATCTATTACAAAAGTAGCTAGTTTTGGTCTTTAAAGCTGATGTATAAGGCATAGCCACGTCTGCTCTTCATGAGATGGATCCCCTTTCCGATTTGGTTCCAAATATCCACCTATTCAAAGCCTAATTAAAGATTGACACACTTACAGAAGGGTTATCTAAAAAAAGGTAAAAAAAACATATGATCAGATTGAGTCTTAAATTCTAAGCTCCGACAACCCTGGAGTCAGGTTCTCATTTTTTGAACTTATGAGCAATTTTGTTCATGCATTCATGTGATCCTAAGATGACATTAAACAAGCAGCCAAAACTAGAACCAGAATACTACTTCATCAGTCGTAACTGAACCAAACATCATCATACATTTTCTTGTTTTGATGAAGTAATTGGTTTCATTGATGGCATCAAGAAGATGCAGAATAGTTATAAAAGTAATGAAAATTGCTAGCTCCAATACAAAAAGGCAAAAAAAATCAGCTTAGTACTAGGGAGCTAACAAAGTTCAGATAGCTATCAGGAGAATCTACAGGGGCTAGATAAGCCCAACTAAATAAATAGACTAGGCAAAAAGCTTTGAGAGACTGGACAGCAGTTGATATCCCATCAAAACACCTTCTATTCCTTTCATTTCAGATAGTCCAAGAAATGGCTGCAAGTATCATCTTCCATATTTCCCTGATGGAGCTATCAACTTTCCAAAGGCTCCAGCTCTCAAAAGCTTCCTTGAAGTTTTGTGGCATGACCCATCTGAGTCCAAAAAGAGATAAAAACATATTCCAAAGACCTGCTGCGACTGTGCAATGTAGAAAGAGGTGACTGTGTGTCTCTGCATTCCTCTGGCACATAAAGCATCTATTAGCCATAGAGAAGTTCCTTCTGGCCAAGTTATCCTGTGTTAGGCAAGCTCCATTAAGTGCAGTCCAGTTGAAGCAAACTACTTTAGGTGGTAATTTGACATTCCAAATTAGCTTCCATGGCCACTGGTCAGTGATTGCATTATGAGTTCCGGCTAACTTGTAGGCTGCTTTCACTGAGTATCTTCCTGCCTGTGTAGTTCCCCATATGAGTTGACCGGTTCATCATACATTTTCATTCAAGACAAGATACATAAACACATTTCAGGCCTTCAAGAGAGTAGGTTTTTGCATTTTCACACAATCTCATTTAGGAATAATCTGAAAGTTACATAATGGTTAGAGACTGGTACCTTGAGTTGCAGTAACAATACCAAATCACAAAGAGAAAAGAAGACAGGATAGAAGGATGGAGCTCAGTAACAGTGTAATGATCAACCGATCAGCACCAGAAAGTAACCTAAATAGCTCTTGAAAAACCAGCAAAGTAGCCGGAATTGACAACCCAAAATCTCAGAAAAAAAGTAACCTAGATCAAACAGGCACCTCTCATTCTAATCCTTCTGATTTTACAGCCCTTTTCACTAGAATTCATCTCTGTTCATTGGTTTTTCTTGGATTGCTTTGCCTCAGAGAAATTTTTCTTAGGGTGATCTCTCGAAAATCTCTCAATTTTCCAGGTCACAGAAAATAGGTGCTCCAAGTCTGCACCTCAAGTGACAGGGGAATGAGTTTGACCTAATGCCCTAGAGTTTCCTCTCCTCTCTCATTTCCCTATTCTACCCCCTAGCTAAAGGATCCAATGCCACCAGCCAATAGAAAATCCCCTCCCCCCTTTCCTAGCACTTTCTCAGCGGTTGTTATAAGATTCCCTTAGTGGTTTTTTCCTTAATGCCCCTCAAATCCTCAGACCTTATCTTGTTCCAGCTTACTCACTCCTTATAGAACCTTCTTTCTTCGATTTTTCCCCTTTTAAACTTTCCCGTTATCCTTCCATACTTACCCGACCTGCTATCCCCTTTTCAAGATGGGCCTGGGCCATGC
This sequence comes from Nicotiana knightiana, assembly GCA_005239525.1. Classification (NCBI taxonomy): domain Eukaryota; kingdom Viridiplantae; phylum Streptophyta; class Magnoliopsida; order Solanales; family Solanaceae; genus Nicotiana; species Nicotiana knightiana. Next base: position 28,799 of record ML428820.1, on the reverse strand, counting down.
TGCTATGCGCCAGCAGTCTTGGGCTCAACCAAACGACCCATATATGGCAGAATCTTATGCTATTAGCACTCTCAGGGCCTGCCTGCAAATCAAGACAGGCCCAACCTAACCAGCCAATTTCAAACCCAAGTCTCCACTCCCTGATTTAAAACTCTAAACTAAAATTAAATCAAATCAGATCAAAACTTTTGACATAAGGATTGATCAAAACGACACACACTTACACATGCAATCTCATTATCAATTGCACTAAAACAATCAAACCAGAGTTAAAAGTAAACCTAATCATCTAGCATGCATTCCAGTTTCCACACAGTGAGAACAGTTCACATGTAGGTGATGAAACATAAACTTAAAACTTTAATTAACTCAAAAGAACGAAAGAAAGAAGGAAAAGGGGAAAGAGTTACCATCCAGAGCCATTGCCGCTGGAAAGAGTGAGTTTCGGGCGGCAATTCTCATTATAACATGAGCACTGGCCTGTGCGTTAAGATTCAGCTAGTGCTACATGTTACAATGACCCCTACAAATCGGAATAAGGAAGAAAGAAATGGAGACTTGAAAATTCCGACCGGTCAAAGGTGAGTTGACCGGCACCGGCCACCCCAAAATGGAACTAAACCAACACCAATCGAAAGATGTTGGTGAGATTAATCGATTGGTATAAGTTTTACGACCATCAGGGATCGGGTGAAGGGTGAAATTGGAAAGGGGCAGAGGCTAGGATTTCAATTTCGATTCATTGGATTTGCTTGAGATTTAGATGAAATGGGTGAGAAATTTGGAGAGAGAGAGGCGAGGAGAGACGGTGGTCAAATTTTGGGGGCAAATGGAGATCAACCGCCGCCGGAGACGATTTCCAGACAGCGTCAGGCGGTGGTGGAAACGGTGGTCTGCGACCTATGCAATTTCCGGCCACTACAGACTCTTAAACTAGGCGGAGAGATTGAGAGACTTGGGATTGAAGTTGTAAAGATTGAATCTTTGGCTTTTACTTTTATTAAAAGGGGCCTTACACTAAAATGACACAGTTTTGAGTGCATACTACATTTTTTTTATGTCTCTAACGGAAGACTTCAAACTGACCAGGTCGGGGATTGGGCCTCTGCTTTTGGGCCTCTGAATTGGTCTCTCTGATTGCACAAACAACCTATATCCTCCTTTTGCTCTTATACAATTAGCCACTTAAACATGATTTTCAATTAGGTCTTCTTTTCACTCCTAGCTTATTTGTCTTATTATCAAATAATTGACCACTAAAATTACTAATTGACCTACTTAACTAATTAATCATGCAACTACTAAGTTTCTAAAAATGCAAAATAAAAGACAATTGGTATTTATATTTTTGTAATTTTGTTAGTTTAAAGTGCAACTAAAATGCAACTAAATGCAGTTAACATAAATGCAAACAAAACAAAAATTCCTAAAACTCCTAACAAGTCAAAAATAATTGATCACTAATCTAAAGTATTTTAGGAACTTTTTTTGAGCCAAAATCACATGATCACAGTAGATCATATCCGTTGAAAGAAAAAATAGAATAATTGGAATTCATAGTTGTGGATCTCGATCCAAAGGTTCTTTGTTGATTTAGCTACAATGATGGGGCAGTATGGAAAGATAAAATGGGGAACCTAATAGAAATTACTAGTTTTAGAATATAATTGGACAAAAAAAAAGAGATTTTTTTCATGCGATTGTGTGATTAACTTTTCTATAAAATATCTCGGACAATGTTTTATTTGGAAAACATTTTATGTCATACGAGCACAGCCTTGCGTAATTTTGCTCTCCAGTTCTAAGCTAAACATTTAAGCCCTATAATAAGGCTTACTATTACTGCTTCATATATACGACTGGGCATCATTTTGGGTCTTCTTTGTGAATATGATTTTTATCTTTTTTAAGATCTTTTTGTGCTGATGAAAAAGATATTTGTAAAGCTGGCATGTGATTTTGCTTTCTTAACTATCCTATCTTCTTTGATTGTAGGGAGCCCTGCCCACCAGAGAAGCTCTAGTCCTATCCCATCAAGGAAGGATGAATGGCGACATAAGGATGATGATTTAGATAGGAATTCCAGTAGACAGGGTCGAATAGGTGAATCTCACAGGCAGTCTGATCGACAATCTTCTAGGAGTTTTCGCAGTCACCACAAGAGCGAGGATTATTCCAGGCATGACAGGCATATTGATGATGATGATAGAAGATATTCAAAGCTATCCTCTCATTCTCATCGTGACTCAAGAGTGAATAATTATTCTAATAACTCCAGGCGAGATAATGATCATAGATCAAAAGTCCACCCACGTGACATTGACAAACACTATCGAGGTAGGTATGATGATTCAGGGCATAGAAGCAAGGACCGGGAGAGAGAAACTTCATCATTCAAAGACAGAGATCCATCATTTGATAGAGTAGGATCAGGTAGGCGTTATAATAACTCTAGCATTGACGATAGTGGATACAGGGAAAGGGATAGGTATAAGGAGTGTAGAGACAGCCGAGATGAGAAGGGGGACCATAGGAGCGATCACAAAAGTGATAATTCACCTGCTTATGAGGACTCTAGAAGCTCGAATTCAAGAAAAGACAGCTCTGGGCTTCGGCTGAAGGAAGCTTCACAGTTTGATGAAATGGTGTTGGATGGTGATAAATACACTAAAGAGGAAAGGAAGAAATATGAAGACCGTGATCAGTACAAGGAGAGAAGTTACTACAGAGAAACAAAGGAGAAATTTGAAGACAGAAATGTTGAGTTTGGTAAAGGGCGAGAGTCTCCAGCTAAGAAGTCAAAGTTCTCAGGCATGGACCAGAGTTCAGAGCAGGGAATAGATGGTATTAAGCATCTTATTCTTCTTCCTGGACAGTATCATTTATGTTATAATTGCACTCTTTATTTTTCAGGTATGGATCCAGTAAGCGTGGCTGATGGAAAACTTTCTTCGAGTTCGAAACAAGGTCAAGGTCCAAACAGTGAATTGGCCTTGGAGCAGGGCGTGAAAGACTCTGATATAGATGCTGCAAAAGTTGCTGCAATGAAGGCTGCTGAACTAGGTACATTTCTTCTTCTTTTTCTTTTTGGGTATGTTCTGCATTTATATATTCTTGTATTGCCCAAGTATCCTCTCCTTGTTCTGGTGAGAGTAAAGAATGTGTGCAGTTGGGGGCGAATTAAATTGAAGTCCTGGTTATTTTACTTTCCTTTTTTGCTTGTTTGTGTTAAACCTGGCTAGGTTTGAAAAGAGAAAAAGGGGGTGGAGCCGTGGAGGATCTGCGGATGTACAGTGGTATCTCAGGTGGCGGTGGATTTAGTTTTTGTTTGCTTTCAAAAAAAAAAAATCTTTAGAACAATTTTAGAAAAATATATTTTGGAAAAAGTTGTGTTTGGAATAGTTTTGTCGACGAGTTTTTGGAACACGTGTGAGTTTTCCTAGAAACATACCTTCAGATTGTTTTGGTTTTCAGGCAACACTTTGATCTGATTTCTGGAAGTCAAAATTGTTCTTTAACCAAAGAGTTTTGGTTTTGTTTTGGATAAGATTTTTTATAAGCACTTTAAATTAGATGGGACTTAAGAACATTTTAGGGTGGATTACAGTATACCTATATGATTCTTACTTCTCGGTTGATCTCCATGTAGTGTGAAACAGGCTAAAAGCTGCCTTGTGGTTATAGAAATCTGAAACACACTTAACCTGTACTGGCTTAGTTTTCCTCCAAAAACAACTCTTACAATATGTCCAAAATACCATCATCTCTCAAATGTAAGAATCCGTAAATTTTCTTACTGTTCCTTCAACTTGGTTAGGAACATCAACACTCCAAGTCCCAACCAACCCCACATTTAATCTCTAACTAATTGAAGGGACTTTTGGGAATTAATGAATCTAGTCCAAGTGTAGCAATAGGGTATAAACCTTAATTCCGATTAGCTTGTATCACTTTCCACTTATATGAATCCTTCGTCTCATTTATGTTCTGTTCCTTCACTAAATATACAAGGATTCCAAAGAAATTGCAGGTTGTTTGTGGTGATTTCCCTCCAAGTGATTTAGGTTACCTCTATGTGTTATTTACACAATCTGGCATATAAGATCATTCCTGATCTTGTTTTAACGTTTATGACCGCACATTCATCTTAACATCCGCTTTTCTATGGTATTCATTTCACGAATATGTACTAAATCCAATATTTGCTCCTTATAATATTGTTGGTCGTACAACCGTTCTATAAATTTTTGTTTCACTCCATCTATCTTATTTTAGTTCTCTGTGTTTGATTTTCATCCGTTATGTCGTTCTCCTAGAATTATTAGAATCCCCGCTAATTCTTTCACTTTAGTTTCATTCTTCTTTATGGGAGAAAAACGTGCGATGCATATATGTTATATGTCTTCTGCTTGTTATAAAGCCCCTATTCTAGCATTATTCGTAAGTCAAACTTTTGGTTATTCTCTTGTGGGGCATTTGCTTGTTGGCACCGGCTGCGGGTGGAAGCTGAGGAAGTTGCCCCCTGACTGGCGCTGTGGGCATTGTGGGCTGACGAATGTGGGTACAAGCTACTGGTGGGGGTGACATAGGCACATAACACTTGTCACTTGGCTCGGCCAAGACTGTGGGGCCGTCTATGGCACTAGGTGCTGGGAGGCTTGGGCAAGGCTCCATGGGACGCGACCAACGGGGCATGGGACATGGGCAAGGCTCCATGGTACACAGTCAGACCTCTCTATAACAACATACTCATGTAACAACCATTCCCTATAAAAGTCAAGTTCTTCTCGGAACCAATTTTTTATGTTATATTTTACCTCTCTATAACAGCTTTTTACCTATAAAAGCAACATCCATCTTAATAGCAGTACGCTCTTTGTAAAATTACCCCTCTGTAACTTCTATGTAGAATCTCTAATAAGATCACCAATAATAAGTTTAAAGATTTTGACCTCAACCGACTGCTACTTTGAGTGAGATAGAAGATTCAATTATTAATCTCTTAGATTGCCTTCAAGGAAAAGCTATTAGATATCTTTTTGTTGAAAGTTTTGACACAAATCTTCGTTAATTCGAGCATTAGATCGCTAGTAAGAGATTGGAATCTATGAAACAAGCACAATCACTGAATTTTCCATTAATCTTGAAATAATTTAATCTTCTAGTAACTTTAAAGTGTATGCTTTAGAGTTTAAATTGTTATACATTTAGTTACAAATTTATTAATAATGCGTTAGTTTTTTTAATATTTAGTAAACTTTACGTATCTTTTGAGTATTTAAATTTGAATAATCTTTTAATCTTTTATATGGAACATTACAAAAATTTGATTTTTTGGATAATTTTTGTTTATAATAGCCAAAATATATTTAAAATAGATATATAACAACCACCACCACCACCACCAACAAGCCCAGTGAAATCCCACAAGTGGAGTCTGGGGAGGGAAAAGTGTACGCAGACCTTACCCCTACCTTATGACGGTAGAGAGGCTGTTTTCGAATGACCCTCGACTCAAAAGAAGTGAAAATGAGGCAATAAACTGACAGTAGCAACAACAAGGTAATTAGACATGGTCGCAATGGAGATATGTGCAATAATATGTATCTAAAAATACGACACGATAAAAATAGAGCCAATCTTGCGAGAAATAATGACACAATGTGAAATAGTGAAAGGCTAGGAATAGCAAAATATAAGACTAGTACTAATACTACTGCGATGCCTAGACGAAACACTAGACCGCATGTCAATCCACAACCCTAATCCTCGACCTCCAAACCCTCGTATCGAGGGTCATGTCCTCGGTCAGCTGAAGTAGAGATAGTCCTGCCTAATCACCTCAATACTTCTTAGGCCTCCGTGTACCCCTCCCCCGACCCGCCATGGTCAACCTATCACACCTCCTAACCGGGACATCAGGGTCTCTCCTCTTCACATGTACGAACCATCTCAGCCTCGATTCCCGCAACTTTTCTTCTATAGGAGCCACACTCACCTTGCCCCTAATATACTCGTTCCTAATCTCATCTCTCGTGGTATGCCACACATCCATCTCAACATCTTCATTTTCGCTACTTTCAACTTCTGGACATGATATTTCTTGACAGGCCAACATCGGCTCTAACAACATGCCCGGTCTAACTACCGCTTTATAGAACTTTCCCTTTAGTCTAGGTGGCATATTCTTGTCACAGAAAACACCAGAAGCGAGCCTCCATTTCATCCATCCCGCTCCAATACGGTGTGCGACATCCACGTCGATCTCCCCGTTTACCATGTATCACATACCCAAGATATTTAAAACTCTCTCCTGGAATGACTTGTGTATCCAGTTTCACGTCCGCTTCTGCTTCATGGTTGTTATAGATGTATAACAATCATTCACTATAAAAGCCAAAAAATATATAGAGATGTTTGACTGTATATATATACATATATATATACATTTACATATATATATATATATGTGTGTGTGTGTGTGTGTGTGTGTGTGTGTGTGTGTTTCCTTAGTTGTTTATGCTGATGGTTAATTGACTATATGTGCTTTATTCGAGCACTATTACAAAGTTATATTTTTTTGCAATTATATCTCAGTAATTCGTTCTGCTAACCATGTTCTCTTATTTGATTTAATCTTCGCAACGGATCACAGTTAATAGAAACCTTATTGGAACGGGTATCATGACTGCTGACCAAAAGAAGAAGCTGCTGTGGGGAAACAAGAAAACCACCACTGATACTGAAGAGGTAAATCTACTGTCTGTCTGGTCCTCTCCTCCTCCTCCTGTGTTCCTGCAGGTCTGGCAAGTTTTTCCCCCATATTATTACTCTGCATGTCCCACTATAGCACCTTCACCTCTCAATAAAACTTGTTATTCCTTGGTCGTCTAACAGGGAAGCAGTATGAGATAAATTAGTTCCATTTCAAGGTGATGCATATCTTAAAGTCTCATTTGATCGCTTTTGCTGACATCAGACTGATTATTAGGTTGCTCATGCTTTAAAGAATCGGAGCAACTTGAATTTGGCTGCTGCATCAATAGATGTTTATTGTTAGCTTGTTAAATCTCTCTATCCTATGCTCAATGTTATTCACTCTCTTGGTCTTTGTATGTTCAATTGATGATCGAATATGTAGTCCACTCATCGTTGGGATACATCACTATTTGGTGATCGCGAGCGACAAGAAAAATTCAACAAACTCATGGTAATTTCTGTTCCTTTTTATTTTGCTTTAGATTGTCTGAAGTAATAGCCTCCATCAGTATTTAGTCTTAATAACTTGTCCCCTCAGCAAAATCTCTTCGTATGTACTAACACACTTTTTAGAGTCTGAGGTTGCCTTGGTGCATATGGCCAATTGTAGGGTGTGAAAGGCGACGTGAAGACGGAGAACAAACCAGTCATCCACGACGCAGAGAGGCAGAAGGAGCTCCAGATGGATTTGGAGAAGCAATATACTGCTGGACTTCGCCGAAGAGATGGCCGTACAGTTGGACTAGGGCTCTAAGGCTTTGCCTGAATCATCTTTGTACTTTTACAAGGCCCACTGTGGTTGTGTTGTGTTATTTTATCCTTCTGGAGCTGCATGTAATACGTCTTACTAACTATGTATCCTGAAATCTCCGTATTTTGTGATTATGGATTGTATTGGTCATAACTTGCCCAGTAAATTTCATCATGGAGAAATCTTTTGTTATAGCTGCTTTTCCCAGTGGCACAGTTGGGACCTGGGGTCGTTGATACACGCGTGGCTTGTAGAGAATAGCTATAATTCCATGCATTAAAACGGATTTCCGGAAAATACTTACTCGGTGTTTGTATTGCATGACGTGTGTTTTACACTTTAATCACTAAACTATGATTACATAATAATGATACTTTTACTTCAGTATATCACTTACAGTGTATTTGGTATAACTTTTCAATTTTTTCCATGTTTGGTTGGGTTAAATGTTTTGAAGAATATTTTCTTCGTGAATTCATTTTACTCCAATTGGTATCAAAAGGAGGAAAATATTTTTCTAAATCTCTTTTCAACTTTCACAGCCATTTCCCCAATTGCCCACCCCTCCTAACTCACCCACCTAGCCCCATCATACCCACCCTTACTCACCACTCCACCGCACCCCTATCTTGTAACGGTCAAAAATTCACTAGTCGCGATGACATCTAACCCAACTCTCTAGGTAAGTCAACTGATAGTCAACATATTTCAAATGAGATTAATTAGAAATAAATGATGAAATAATTGATTTTTCACACCATAACCAAGGACAGATAGTACAAGTCATGAGCTTCTAAGACTTGGTATTTACTAAGTTGGTATGAAATAAATACATCATTTGTTAGAGATATACATAAATAGATTATAAATATAAAGTTACCAAGAACAAGAGGCAGCTACAACCGGAACGCAGGTACATCTTCAATGCCAGCTACCGCCATACACATCTATGTTAGCTCCAAAATCTGCACGCAAGGTGCAGAAGTGTAGTATGAGTACAACCGACACCATGTACTCAATAGGTAACAAACTTAACCTTACGTTAAAAGCAGTAACGAGCTTGAAAAACGGCTAGAGTCCAACACCAATAGCCAAGAACAACTCGTAACAATATAACGAAAGCAGTACGAGTAATAACTCAAAAGATAATATGCTCAGCTCGTTCACAGTTACGGAAAAATAAATATGCTTTTAGGTATAACAGTAAAACCCAAATCTTTCACCGAATCACCAAAATATGAGGGTATATCAAAAAACTGTGATTTTTTCCAAACTTTCAACAACTGATATGATATTTCATTATCAGATAACATGAGGAAAGTACATCTCTATTCTTACATGTCAATATGCATGTCAAGTCATCAACCATCACATATTGTCTAGCACGAGGAATATACATCTCAATGCCTACATTCAAATGTATATGTCAAATCATGAATGTCACAATACCGTATAGTATGAGGAAAATGCATCTCTATGCCTACATGCCAAGTATGCATTTCAAATGAATGATTTCATGGCGATATTCCTAGGTAATCTTTAGTAGCTTTAAGTTGGAAGAGTTGACCAAGTTTGACTTTTGTGTATCGGAGCCCGGACCGGAGTTTTGATGGTTCCCTTAGGTCCGTATGGTGATTTTAAATTTTGGCGTATGCCCATATTTTTATTTGGGTGTTTCTAGAAGGTTTCAATACTATTTGGCGAAAGTTGGCAATTTGAAGGATTGGGACGTTCATAAGTTTGAAAGGAAGTTGACTAAGATGATATCTAGTTTAGATTGCCGTTTCGGGAATTGGAATAGCTTCATTATGTCATTTGGGACCTGTGTACAAACTTTGAAGTCATTCCGAGTTGATTTGATATGGTTCGGTACGAGTTTTGAAAGTTGAAAGTTCAGAAGTTCGATTTGAGGTGCGATTCATGGTTTTGATGTTGTTATGGGTGATTTGATGCCTCGAGTAGGCCCTCGTTATGTTTTGGGGATTTTTGGTATGTTCGGACGGGGTTCCGAGGGGGCCCAGATGTTTCGGATGGACTCAGACCATTAGACAATGTTGCTATTTGCTGGTGTTGGCTGAGTTCTGGTGTGACTGCACCTGCGGGAACTTAGGGGAAGGTGCGGAAGGCATAGTGCAGAAGCGAAAAGTGGAGCTGGGAGCAAGTGTCCGCAGATGCGGAGGATTCAACGCATTTGCGAGTGCGCTGATGCAGGCTTATGTGCACAGAAGCGGAATGGTGCGCAGATGCATGTTTCGTGTCGCACCTGTGATGTCACAGAAGCGAATGTTTTTTCCGTAGGTGCGAGGGGTCGACTTTCTAGTTTTTTCCACAGAAGAAGATGTTATGTCGCCGAAGCGTTGCTGCAGAAGCGGCTCATTATTCGCAGATGCGAAAAAGTTTGGGCAGATAAACTCGAGGGTCTGTGCATTTTGTCATATTTTTAGTTGGGATTTCAGATTTGGGCGATTTTGGAGGTGATTTTTACCACATGGATTGGGAAAATTATTTTGACTTGGTTTTGATTTTAATTCATAATCTATCTTCGATTTTAGCATTTGGATTATGAATTTTAAAGAGAAATTGAGGGTTTTTGTCTAAACTTTCCTAAAGTGAATTTTTGAGTTTTGAACATCGTTTCAGAGTCGGATTTGAGTGAATTGGTATGGTTGGACTCGTATTCAAATGGGTTATCTGATTTTTTGAGTTTTGTCGGATTCCGAGGTGCGAGCTCGGGTTTGACTTTTTGGTTGACTTTTGGCTTTTGATTAAAGATTCAACCTTTATCGGTTGGGTTTATTTCCTTTGGCATTATTTTATTTTTTGAGTTGCTTTTGGCTAGTTTTGAGCCGTTCGGAGGTCGATACGCGCGAGATGGCATTTCTAGAGTATTGTTTGGCTTGCTCGATGTTGGATTTGACTTGTTAGAGGTAAGTAACATATCCTAAACTTAGATTTGAGGGTACTTAATACTATGTTATAAGTGACGTATTTAGGTGACTCAAATGCTAGGTGACGAGCGTGTGGACGTGCACCCGAAAAATCATGAATCTGGATGACTATTAGACTGTGACCGAACTTGTTTTGCTGTTATATTTTGTTACATCCATGTTCTACCTGCTTGTTTGATTATATTAGCTGTGAATCATATTAGAAATCATTTAGGCTATGTGCTTATTTTGGATGAGACCTAATGAGGCTATTTTTGTTGTTTTGAGTTATGTTCTCTAACTGTCATTATATACTCAGTCATGATTCTTCAGTTGCATATCATATCTCAGTCTCTGTTCATCATTCATTGTTATATCACATGTTATCATTGTTTGGGCTGAACGGAACGATATTGTGAGCCTTTAAGATTTGAGAGATTGATGATTGTGGTGGGCCTGAGAGCCGTGTTGTGAGTGTTATTCTGGATCGGGCTGTGCTGCATCAGGTCATATTGGCTTTATTATTATTATTATTATTATTATTATTATTATTATTATTATTATTATTATTAGGCAAAATACATAAGTAGCCACTTGAACTATACCCCAAATCCATGTTATACCCTTTCTGAGGGCGAATATCATATTACACATGCAACCTTTCAAAATTGTGTCTAGTACACACTACTTATGCCAGATGGCACACGTGTGTTTAACAAAAAAACTTGAGCACGTGAAACCTATGCATTATCCGTCCAAATCCTTATATAAGCACACATGTCTAAATCTTATTTTTTTTTCTCCTTAATTTTCTTAAATTATTAATTAAAAGAAAAGGAAAAAATGCCCTGGCACTTCTTCCCCATTTGGAGCCCTTGCTGTCCTGGGAATCTAGCGACAACCACAACTCCCTTTTGTCTCCCACGCCTCCCATCGGCCATCTCTTCTCCCTTTCACCTCCTTTAAGTAGATCTCGACCATAACTCGTAATGGCGGCGACGACCTCAAGCAACGCAGAGACCTCCGGGTCGTTACTTTCACTGTTAAAGCATGGCTGACGAGGTCAATCTTCTCCGGCTGGGTAGAGCTCTCAGATCTTTCCGGCAAGTTGGTGGTTCTTCGTTCAGATCTGGTCTCGTTTGGTTAAAAAATGCAATCAATGACGACTTTCATTTTTTGACCACTATTATAGTGGCAACACCCATCGGTAAAAATGGTGTTTCCATAGAAAACAAAACAAACAAAACCTAGAAACCAAAATATGGTGATAAAGTTTTAGAGTAAGGGGAAATAGTGGTAAAGAAGAACAACGATGATAAAGAAAGTAGGTCTTTAAAGAAAGAGAAGAATGGAAGTATGGTGGTGCCTCTGGTTTTCTTGTGAAAGAGAAAGACACGAGGAAAGAGAAACTAGTCAAGAGAAATTAAAGTATTTTATTCTTTTAAATTTTTTAACACGTGTCACAATGTTATTGGTGCATGACATTACACATATTCTGAAAAATTGGTCAAGAAAAAAGTAATGTGTAGTAGACATAATTTTGAAAGGTTGCGTGTGTAATATGATATTCGTCCTCAGAAAGTGTGTAACAGAGATTTGCGGTATAGGTCAGGTGACTACTTATGTATTTTTCCTTATTATTAAGGATCGGGATGCACGCCACAACATGCCTTATTGCCTTATTTATTATTGTGTATCGGGCTGCATGCCGCAACAGGCCTTATAGGCTTTAATTAGCGCTTGGGCAGGATCCGCCCATCTGAAGCCTGACATACCAGCAGTGAGCGCAGGCACAGTGATATATATACACGTGCTTAGGTGAGGGGCTTATGAGACAGATACTCGTATAGGTGAGGGGCTTATGAGACAGGCACTCGTATAATGATGAAGTGGGAATTTGAGACAGACAACTTGAGTGAGTTTGAAGGCATGAGATTCATTCTTCCAAATCAATTTCGAATCACCTGAAAACCAAAACCGAAGATTCACACAAGTCATAATACATCAAATGAAGTTACTCAAGACTTCAAACATCGAAACGTAATGCAAATGATCAAGACGACAAATTGGGTTGTTACATTCTCCCCCACTTAAACATGCGTTCATTCTCGAACGTTCCAAGAGTCGTTCCAAAGCTATCAAATCAACGTGTAACCTTACCATGCAGATACCCGGGGGTGATCCCACTTCACCCCTATTCGTATAAGTCCGTCAACTCAACCTAACCGAAGATTCTTCCTCCAACCTTAGCCCATAAGCCTTGGAACCCAATTTCCAACATCCGAAATTCCTTACCATACCCGAATCTCGTATCTACACACTGTATAAGTCTGAACAAGCTGTACCAAGACATAACAATAACCCAAAATGTAATCACATGATATACCACATAACTCGTATACTCGTAGCAATAATTTCTGATCACAGTAGCTGCTTAAAAACAGATTCGGTAACGATAATAAACCTCATATCAAATAAAACCTCTTTCAAAGCCTTCGCATATTGACGATGATGAAAGAAACACGCAAAAACTCATAATCACTTATCAAATCAACAAGTCATGGAGCTCTTTCTCGTCCGACAAGAACCTAAGCCAAATTCTAAGCGAACTTCCGATATTATTCTTCCAAACATACCGTAATCAAATCCGGTAACACCCATTCTAGGTCCAATGGCCTTATCTCATCAAACACAGTTATTCTATTGACATGACACACCGTTACAACCTAAAGCCACAAATCGTGCAATCCTTGCACCAATAAGCAACAATTCAAATGTACTCAACATGGAAAATGACTCAAATGATAGAACCGTTCCGCAAGCTCAACAAGTACCACAAAAAATGCAATGCTATGAACCCATCACACATATTAGAACTAAGACACATGAATCTATCACAAAGGATCATATCTCAACATAACCCTGCTACAATGCATGACCCTATCCAAACACCATTCCGTATGAAATACCTCGAGCCACAATGCTCAAAATCAACAAACACACGTAATTTGACATCAAGTACATGCAGTATATGACTATAACAATGGGGAGCAAATAACAAAATATACCACAGCCAGGAAAGATCATAACCAAGGCACAATCAACCATTCAACACCCCAATAACCATCTCACTCGAATTTTGCTACAAGGCCCAAACAAATATATAACCAACAAATCACAACCCTTCGTAGCATAGAAGAGTAACATATAGATCATATCAGAACACGAACAAGCTCAACTCTAATCGAATGATACACCCCTCAACAATAGCCGTGCTGAGTTAACAAATCTGGCTCGGTGCAAAATACACATCCTCATTAGGCCTACGAATGGGTCCCCAAATAAACTCCGATCATCCACAAATGGATTATTAACCCTCCAAAGGTCTACAATAAGCTAACCATTACACATATTATCAGCTATCTAACTTTCGCCATACCTTCACAATCTGCAACCGAGGAACAATTAGCCTCTAAGAACTCGTAGTCTCCAAATCCCTAGAATATCAGAATCACCACATACCTCTCCCAACTCGATAAATCAAGTGACTGCCACATCCTTCATTCCTAATCATTCTATGAGAAATACTTCCATAATTCTTCTGTGACACATAGAAAAATCTGAACATCAGCAGTTGATCAACTAGGCGAGTGCCGCAATATCAATGAAGCATCTGCAAGTCAAAACACAGTGCGCCTTCTGGAATGTGAACCCTTCTTAGGTAATACCAAGTAGTACTAACATTCATCTAAACATCTGAGATCGCCCATGCTGTCTAAAATTCATGACCTTCCCTTCAAAACTGAACCACAATCTTGTACATGCAAACATCAATCCCATGCAACGCACCGCATCTATCGTGCCATCATATGAAAACACGATGACCCTTTTATCAACTCTGAATCACAAGCAGGTACATACACCATCATCCAGGAACCTTCCGCTTGATCCCATCCAGGAGAAAATCACAATACGTAACGTACTCTTCATGCCGATAGAAAATATCCATCTCAAGTCGTGACATAAATCATCAAGAATGCTTCGAAATCCATTTGCACATAACCAAGCCATCAGAACTGAATTCCTCTAACTTAACCAAGTCATGCAGGTTGCAAGCCCAAGTGTATTGCCACATAACATCCGAAAATCCTCACCACATCATAAGAACCAAAAGAATCGATAATTGCCATTACCATGTTGATTCGATATACCACCAAGATGTCCTATTTCTCCGAGTTCCTTATGAACTTCCTTCAAGTTAACACTTCTCCTTACCAGTACACTATGATCCTTAACCAAAGCTCACCACAAGAGATCCTAGCATGAAACCACGTCTCCCTGAATCACATAAACTACTGTATTCCCTCATAAGCACCCAAATACCGCATCAAAGTTACCCACTCTGAAGAGACCTTATCTGAATCTAAAGTCGTTTCTTTAACCTCTCAAATGCTGAAATGAAGAATCAATAATGATACAAAAATACTGCAAGTCTCGGCACCATCCAATGCAACTCATATCTTAGCCATTTACAAATCCTAAAATTCCTCAAATACCATTTGTTAATCATAAACTCATTAGAACTTCCTCTAGAATTATCCACTCTACATAAATCTCTGATGTACCACCAAAATGGGCCGATCGACTTTTGCTTCATTAGCGCACAAATACCTTAGGAAGTAACCCATATCTCTAAGCCATTGAGTGAATCCCCACTCCATGCACACTACCTCCACCACGAACAACAAACCTGAATCATTCCAAGATTTCCATATATCCATGAAGTGTAACACATCACGCATTCATCAATTTTCTTAATCAATTCACCCTCAAAGCTAACCTCTCCAAACCATAATCGATCCACAAATATGCCTTAGACAAAAACTATATAACACATGACCATACAATCTGATCGTCGATTGCATACTCTCCCATATTGGCTCCAAAACATAGATCATTGCATTTGATAACCCACAATACCTTTACTTCATAAATGCCACAATTGCGCATCGTAATTCAGTCAGAACCTTCATGAACTCTTGTAGAATTAATCATACAATAGCTATCATCTACAAAACTCACATTCATCCTTGCGACAGTCAAGCCAATTTCAAACTCAAATTGGATCACCCTTAACCTACCGGTAAAAGAAAACTCTTTGTAGAGCCATCATAAAAATAACACATCCGTAGACTATCCCACAGGTGACAACCCAATGCTCAACCTCAAACCAGCATCCCTCTGTGACCTCATACTGCTCGCAACCACCATGCAATCACTAAAGCTTCCCAATTCTGAACTCATCAGCGAGACGTAAGAACGACTAAAAGATCCTTAACACACTTGTAACTCAAGACCGAACCATACATCCAGACGGAAATCAAGCATCCAATAGTCCTTTCCACATCCCAAGCAAACTCTTCTCATCATACCTAAGACATCTGAACACATATGATTCAAAAGCAGTCCCGCTTCTAGGGATACTACCAGACATATGAGTCTAAAGCACATACTCGCGCAACAAAAACCACAGAGCCCAAGCTGCGACAAAACCCAGTCTCAGGTTCTCTAGACTGGCCTAATTCCAAAACAAAGAAAACACATCTCGCACCTCATCCCTGGAATCACAAGTCGTCAATGCACAACTGATACCAAGCACTCATATACACATAAGAGTGAGTGGAAGGAATTCAAAGAGATATGCTTCAAGCTGAATCATTATCGTACGATAAAGAAAGAAAAATGGGAAGTTTATCCTATATGCCCTGTAGCCTCTCGAATATAGGTATGGATGTAATCATACCGATCCGCAAGACTATACTAGACACTTGATCATGACTCGTAGAACTTATGAACCTAGGGGTCTGATACCAACTTGTCACGACACAAAATCCACTAGTCGTGATGGCACCTAACCCAACTGCTAAGTAATCCAACTAACAGTCAACATATTCTAAATGATAATAATGATAAATAAATGATGAAATAACTGATATTTTATACAATAACCCAAGAACTGGTAGTACAATAACTCATGAGCTTCTAAGACTTGGAGTTTACAAAGTAGGCATGAAATATATACATCATTTGTTAGAGATATACATAAACAGGTTTGTAAATCTAAAGCTACCAAGAACAAGAGGAAACTACAACCGGAACACAGGTACATCTTCAATTCCAGCTCCCTTCATACACAACAACGTCAGCTCCAAAATCTACACGCAAGGTGCAGAAGTTAGTATGAGTACAACCGACCCCATGCACTCAATAGGTAAAAAATCTAACCTTAGGTAGAAAGCAATAACGAGCGTGAAATACGGTCAGAGTCCAACACCAATAGCCTAGAACAACTCGTAACAATATAACGAAAGCAGTACAAGTAGTAACTCAAAATATACTTAATGTTTCCCAAACTCACACCACTATTTTAGATTGTGAGGCGGTTGATGCAATTATAAATACCCAATGCGAGTCGGGGTCGATTCCACAGAGAGCTATGAGTGGGATTAGGTATATATCTAGTCTAGTGTATGATGTGTCCTAGAATACATTACACATATTCATTTGTTGGTTCTACTTCTACTTTTATGCTAATGATTGTAATTGTAAAGCTAAGAGGTAATATTTTTGGTTTGTTTGTTTTTCAAGTTATAAAAGATCTAGGGTTGCGACTTCTGCCTAGTTAGTTACCTAACGGATTTAGAGCTTTAGGGAATGTTTGGTTGATCGGGATACAATATAACAATCACACGCGATTACTCACTCTATACCTCTCGGTAGTTTGAGTGGTTTTTCCCAATTTGGATTTCTCAAGTCCAAATGGTATTTCACGAAACAAGTGATAAATGCTCAAGTGGGGTCTTACTATCTCTAGATTTTTAATTGGGGCTATCAATTTCTTGAGTTCACCCCAATTTCTTGTTAGCCAAGTTTTTCAAGACTTAGTCTCACTTTCTCAAGTAGAGACTAAGTCAATTTGGCATGAATCAATGTTTTGCAACCATTAATTCTTGAATTCAAGCAAGAAAAAGGCTAAATATCATATACCCAATCATAAATAAGCCCTAAATCAATTACCTATTGAGTACCCATACTAGGTTTGGGTTATAACCCTAGCTAAGGGTTTAGCTACTCAAAGAAAATAAGAATCTAAGATAAAACTCATAATATAAGATTAAGGGAAGAAAATGTAATGTTAAAATATCAACTAGTACAAAGTCACCCAATACAACAAAAGAAAACGGCTATCTAAACTCAGGTGCACAAAACTTAACCTAAAAATGACAAAAAAAATCTGTTTATACCCAGCTGAAAATAACTGACAAAATTGCCCCTGCGAAGGTTGTGCGGCCGCACAATTCTGTGTGCGGTCTGTACTTTGAGGCTGACTGGTCAGGTTGGCTTTCTGCGGCCGCACTTCCTCTAATTTTGCGTCCCGCACATTTCTGAGTGCGACCGCACTCTTGATCTTGGAATGGAACTGGGCTTCTTTCTTCGTACCGCACATTTATGAGTGCGACCGCACTTTGGTATCCTACGAAAACACAATAATAGTGCGGTTCACATACTTGAAACTCCCAAAACAAAAGTCTCTGAATCTAGTCTTCTGCCATAATTGTGCTGTCTGAACTTCGTGAAGGAAATCTGTCAGTGCTTCTTCAGAGTTTGCGGCCGCACACAGTATTGTGCGGTCTGCACTTTGGTCCTTTTTTTTCTTTTTTTGGTTCTTGTCCAATTTTACTCCTTTTTGAGTTTATTTTCACTTCTTTGGATCGTTTTCCAATGTTCCTGCAAGAAAGCACATTTCATTTGTTATCGGGAGTACCTTTAAGCATTTGGAGCTAAAACGTAATTAAAAAAGAGCCAATAAGCCGTCAAATTCCATACTTATCAATACTATGCTTAGCTCGTTCACAGTTATGAAAAAATAGACATGCTTTTTAGATATAATAGTAAAACCCAAATCTTTTGCCGAAATCAACAAAATATGAGGGTATATTAGAAAATTGTGAGTTTTCCCAAACTTTCAACAACATATAAAATATTTCATTATTAGATAACATGAGGAAAGTACATCTATGCTTACATGTCAATAGGCATGTCAAGTCATCAATTATCACATACTGTCTAGCATTAGGAATATACATCTCAATGCCTACATGTCAAATGTACATGTGAAATCATGAATGTCGCAATACCGTATAGCATGAGGAAAATGCATATCTATGACTACCTGCCAATTATGCATGTCAAATGAATGATTTCACGGTGATATTTCCAGGTACTCTCGCCCTCAAACATACTCAAGCTGTATGTCTCAATCACTTCATCACACAAACGCAAAATCACTCAGCACTGTACGGGTGCCTGGCTCATAAGACCCTCACCAAAGTACGTGTATATATATTAGTACGCCTGATCTCACAGATGGTATGTTAGACCTCGAAGGGGCAGATCCTGCCCAAACGCTAATATAAAGCCTATAAGGTCTGCGATGACGTGCAACCCGATCCACAATAATAAAGAAGCTAATAAGGACTGCTGCAATGTGTAGCCCGATCTATAATAATACTCACAACACGGTTCTCAAGACCACCTCAGTCATCAATCTCTCAAGTCTTAAGGGCTCACAATCTCATACCTCTCATCCCAAATAATGATAACATGTGATGTAACAATGAATGATGAATAAGACTGAGATATGATGTGCAAATGAAGAATCATGACTGAGTATATAATGACAGTTAGAGAAGATAACTCAAAATAACAGAAATGGCCTCATTAGGTCTCAACCGAATAAGCACATAGTCTAAACATGATTTCTAACATGATTCACAACTCATATACTCAAACAAGTAGTGTGCTGTCCGCACTTGAGGCTGACTGGTCAGGTTGGCCTTTTACGGTCGCATAAAACTGGGATGCGGCCGTACTTCCTCTAATTGTGCGGACTTCACATTTCTGAGTGCGGCTGCACTCTTGATCTTGGACTGGAACTGCGCTTCTT
This sequence comes from Nicotiana knightiana, assembly GCA_005239525.1. Taxonomy (NCBI): domain Eukaryota; kingdom Viridiplantae; phylum Streptophyta; class Magnoliopsida; order Solanales; family Solanaceae; genus Nicotiana; species Nicotiana knightiana. The sequence goes on along the minus strand of ML428820.1, from coordinate 9,355 downwards.
TCTGTGGACCGCCCATTTATGAGTGCGGACGCACTTTGGCATGTTACGACAACACAATAATAGTGCGGTTCGCATATCTTGAAGCTCCCAAAACACAAATCTCTGAATCTAGTCTTCTGCGGTCGCACCATAATTGTGCGGGCCGCACTCTATGAAAGAAATTTATCAGTGCTTCTTCAGAGTTTGCAGCCACACACAGTATTGTGCGATCCGCACTTTGGTCCTTTTTGTCTTGTTTTTGTCCTTGTCCAATTTTACTCCTTTTTGAGTTGATTTTCACTTCTTTCGCTTGTTTCCCAATGTTCTCGCGAAAGCACATTTCATTAGTTCTCGGGAATACCTTTAAGAATTTTTGAGCTTAAACGTAAGTAAAAGAGAGAAAATAAGCAATCAAAATCCGTACTTTTCAACTTCCCCAAACTTAAGCTTTTGCTTGTCCTCAAGAAATTAAGGCAATTCCCACCTCCACAAGAAAAAGGCTATTTTAGCTAGCCTAAGTTGGATCAAACACAAATCAATTGGGACCAACAATTTCCCACATGCTCATGAATCATTAATAAGCCTATGATTTGAATGTTAAAGCACAAATAGATCTAATGTGATGCTTGAGCATCAAGGGTTGACTTTGTTCATCAAGGAAACTTTCACTTTCATGCAGGTCACTGTGTTTCCCAAACTCCTCCTCCTATTTTCTCCGGAATCTAATCTCACTCACGAATGAAGAATTCAATTCAATGACTTGAGAAAGATTCGCTCATCACTCTCAAAAGAATGTCACAAGCCCGACTCTAAGTACCATATAGTTTCCCCTAATGTAGATCACCACAAATGTAAGATTTCTCGGCTTGAAATCACTTAGGGCTTTTTCGGCATGTAATGATGGCTTTTGGACTAATTAGGGAAATATCGGAATGAAATTGGTTCATATTTCCTTTAGAACTTCATTTTCTCTTTTTGGTTCTTACTTTGCCGACTCTTTGAGTCATTTTTTTACCTTAGGGGGATTATAGAGACTTGACATCACTCTTTATTTGTCACGCTATTCATACTTTCCTTCTTTGTTTTCTCCATGCTTTGAACTTTTGCTTTTTGTTTGCATCTTTTCAACCCTTTCACATTATTCACTTTCTTTTTGTGTTTTTCTTTTGTTTTTACTTTCTTTTTCTTTGCCTTTCCTCTTCTTCATTTCTTTTCTCTTTTTGTGCCTTGATACCATCTTTAAAATCCTCGTCTCTCCCCCAAACTTATGTTTTTTCCATTTGTTTCTCATGAGTGCTAAAGAAATCTCGAGTACCAAGAGAGAGTCACTATAAAACGGGTAAAGGCTTGTAACGTGGTTATCAAATAAAAAGGTTTTAGGATCAAAAGGGTTTACTAAGGATGATATCATTGGTGGGCCATGGAAGGTTTCAAAACTGATCAAGGAAAGCCTACAATCACTTCTCAAGACAAGCTAACTTAGAATTTCGCCTAGAAACATATTTGGGGCAAGTTCTAGACAATTCGCACGGGTACTTGGACTTGTAACAAAATACCTCACCTCTCACACAACCGATTGTTAAAGAGAATAGAGTCGAGGGCCCACAACAACCTCATTCAATATTGAAAATAGCTAATGGTTCAACTAAACCACCCGATGATTTCTTAAGTCAACAAAAGAGTCACAAGGTCACTAACTAGAGCTATTTCTTTCCAAAAACTTGTTTTAACCATAAGCGCATAGTTAAGTGTGTTGGTACCAAGTGAGGTATTATTGACCCTTATTTATTCATTAATACTACTTGTTTATACCTAAACATCAAAAGCTGACTCGATCCCTTAAGAAGGTTGTCACGCTGTCCATCGTTGGGAAGAGCCACCCTGTTCACACAAGACTCACCTTTGGAAAGAACCGTGGAATTAAGAAAACCAAAGGCTTATTGTTCACTTAAACATAAAAAGAAGCTAACAAATCAAAAAGAAGCTATTAAAGTAACTAAGAAGCTATACTATCAAGAAAACAAAATTAAGAAGCTATGAAATAAACTACTGAAAGTAAGGCAAATGAATATACAAACCGAGGGGAATAGAATATATACAAGCAGGATGAATATATACAAAATGAGGGAGAAAATAAAAATAAAAGAAAAAGAGTATTAAAGTTATTACATGCCAAAAGTAATCAAATGTCATCATAGTCATCCAAATTGAACCAAAAGAGACCACCCCGTGAATAGGAACAAGCATTGTCCTCAATGCTTAGCAAAATCAAAACAAGAGAGGGTAGAGAGAAAAGAAAACTCTCTATGTGGTCTCAGAGTGACTGGCAGCATCACCACCCTCGGTCTCCTCCAATTGTATCTCATCATCACCGGGCTGAGGGAAAACATGGTTGGTGAGCATCTGAAGCAGCTCCTCAGCAGTGGGGATAGTAAGATTTGGCTCGTCAGCCTGGCCAACTGGTGCCTCTACTGATGGTGATGGTGGGTTTGCTGGTGCTGATGGATCTGTCTGCATCAATAAGTCCAATGGCAAATCACCCGCTACTGCTAGCTTCGTCACCTCCTTTCTCAAACTCTCCACTGATTTCTTTCAAGCATGGGATTTTCTCATTTTCTTCACCTTCTTGGACAACTCCTCAATAGCTCCCCCGTGAGCCATCAGTGTGTCCATAATAGTCTTCTGGTTATCCAGAATCTTCTTATATGTTTCCTTCACTGACGGAGGGACTTGTGGTGTTGCTGGGGTAGAGGACTGTGATGCAACAATACTGGATATGTCAGACATCTTAGAGGTGGCTATCTGCATCCAATTGCTGAGGATCGCCAAAGTTTGGGAGACTCGCAGCGTAGTGAGCGAATAAGTGGATGATGCTGGAACTGGAACTGAAACTGATGGCCTAGAAGATGAAGGTGGTGGCATGGCAGCTGTCCCGGTAGAAGGCCTGGCTGCTGTGGAAGGAATGGAAGCTGTAGATGGATCAGCAGAAAACTCTGTACCCACCACCGATGGTTCATCAGGCTGACCACCGATGGTAGTAGTAGTGGCCTTACCCTTGAACTTAGGGTTGTCCGCACCCTAAAAGTGGTACCATGAGAAGGACTTCTTGGCCCTTACTTTTGTATCATATGGCCTCGGCTCCACCCCTGCATCATTGAAATACTTAGTGGGGGTGTTTGGATAAGGGTAGGATTTTTCACTTTTTCGGACGGCCATATAATATTGGTTGACATGATGGCACCCACATTGATCGGGTACCCCGCCATAATAGAAGCCACCATAACTTCTCGGGGAAGTGGGAGATTGTTCTCATTCAAACTCGGATCAATATGGATACACACGAAGGTCTGCCACCCTTTAGCTTCAAAATTGAGGGTGGCCTAGAGGGTAGGAACTCCTGCTGTAATCCATGGTGGTGGTGGTCCTGGAGCAGCTAACATCTCAGCTAGCCACGGATGAGCTGCATCACCATAGCCAACTTCTCTAGGTACCGTACTGCCTCAACCTCTTCAAAGCTCACATACGTGTTCAAAGAGCATGAGTCAAATCGTACTTTTAGATTTCTAACCTTTGTCACTTTGGTCCCCTTCTTGATGTGATCCATGTTGGCATAGAACTCCCTAACCAACTGCTCATTTGCATCGATGACAATGTGGGTGAACCACTTCAACCCCTTTCTCTCCAGGAACTGTCTAAGTATATTTGTATTGTGAATATCCAAATCCTTCATTCAGAACTGTTTCTCAAGTATGAGAAATATCTAGGGCCACAACTCCCGGAACCTTGTGAAGGCCGTCTACATTACAAATCGATCCTCCCAAATTTCCTTCTTCTTCGACCTCTCTAGGCCGCCACTAGAGTGTCCATCCTCTACCATCATCCAGGACATCATCATCATCAATATCCACTGGTTCCGGAGGAGTAGGTGTAGATGAGGTATCTGAAACCTGGCTACCTACCTCGGAACCCTCAGAAGAACTAGCTATAGTGGAGGGTTCGTTGCACAATTGGTAACGTCCAGTGGGTTGGGGTTGTTGGGACTGGGTCTCAAGCTGGACCTCCATTGAATGACCCTCGGAGGGTTCCCTGGATGGGGCATATGAACTGGATTCTGAGGGCTCTATGTCCCATCCTTTTCCAGTGGTTGGCTTTTTAGCATTTGGCTTGGATTGCACTCCCAGTGGGTGAGTGCCTTTTCCTCTACCTCGGAAGGATTCACCTATCCCTTTGGATGTGTCTCCTCTACCACGTGATTTAACCATTGTCTACAATACAAGGAATAAAAGTTAGTTGGAGTTCAAAACAGTTCAAACAACTGCATAACAGTTGCAGGACAATAGTTTACAAATGAGATAGTGCAGACCGCATAATTTTGAGTGTGGCTGCATACTGTCTTGTGCGGACCGCACAATTTTTAAGTGCGGACGCACACCCTGAAGTACAAACCATATAATTGTGAGTGCGGCCGCACATCCTGAAGTGCATACCGCACAATTTTGAGTGTGACCGCACAAATCCATTTTGTGATACTGGTTCTCTGAAGTTCATTATGCGTTCGCACGCATTTTTATGCGACCACACAACTTTTCTGCGGACCGCATAATTTTGAGTTCGGTCCGCACTTTTCAAACACTAATCTTCCCTAATCAACAGTCCTGTGGACCACACAATTTTTTGTGTGGTCGCACAATTTGAACACATACGACAGTGAAGTTAGGGTTCATGCAATTTTTCACACATTAGACACGGTATTTGCAAATAAACATGATCAATGGCCTACCTAGTCCCTAATGAACATATATGAAACTACCCACATGAGTTTTAAGAACATATTAAGCACATTTGAAATTTTTAGGCCTAAAAATCAACTAAACTAATCAAAGAAAACAAAAACAAAAATTAAGAAAAATGGACGAAAATCTAACTTGGATTGAAGATACCAGTAATGAATGATGCATGTGAGAATATAACTTGATGAACTGATTGTGAGTGAGGATTGTGAATTGTTTTTCAGTGCTCAGTGTTTTCTTAGGGCTTAGGAGTTCAGAGAGTGTGAAGTGTGAATAGTGTTGAAAAGCCTATTTATAGGTTGAGCAAGTCGGTCGAAAAGAGAGATGAGTGCTGCCGCACAATTTTGAGTGCGGTCCGCACTCTTTACCTGCACTTGAACTGAGCTTCTGCGGTCCGCACAAAAGTGAGTGCAGCCGCAGAAATTTGTGCGGTCCGCATATTATTTGTGTGTGGCCGCATTTTGGCCTATTCTCTGCAACTATAAACTTCAGAGAGTTCACATATTTAGGTCTCCAAGTTGTGCGGCCGCACAATTCTTTGTGCGGCCATAGAGTATTCTCTGCAGTTGCAATCATTTTAGTGCGGTTCGCATAATTTTGGTGCGGCCCGCATAATTTTTTTTCAGTTACAGTCCCTGCAATGCAGACTCATTCCTGCAATTCACTTCAAAACCAGTTAGCTCAATACAAAACCTATCTAAAAAGGAAGAAAATGAAAAATGAAAAGAAACATGGGTTGCCTCCCAAGAAGCGCTTGATTTAACGTCGCGGAACGACGCATGTTACCATCAATCACTTGAAATGAATCATCAACCTTGCCAAGGTAATATTTCACCCGGTGACCATTGACTCTAAACACTTCATCATTTTTGTTCTTCAAGTCTAATGCACCAAAGGGTGTCACATGCACAACCTCCAATGGACCATTCCACTTGGATTTCAACTTGCCTAGAAACATCCGTAACCGAGAATTGATCAACAACACAAGATCACCTTATTTGAACTCCTTGTTCCGGATATACTTGTCATGGAGATACTTCATTTTGTCCCTATATAAGGACGAACTTGAATATGCATGGTACCAGAATTCATCAAGATCATTCAATTGTGCCACCCTTAAGTTGGCGGCGACATCCCATTCAAGATTAAGCTTCTTCAATGCCACATAGCCTTGTGCTCAAGTTCCACCGGTAGGTGACAAGATTTCCCGAACAATAACCGATACATAGACATACCAATCAGTGTTTTGTAAGCCGTCTTATAAGCCCAAAGAGCATCATCAAGTTTCTTTGACCAATCCACCCGGTTGGCATTCACGGTCTTTGACAAAATACTCTTGATCTCCCTGTTGGAAACTTCAACTTGTCTGCTTTCTTGAGGATGATAAGGGGTCGACACTTTGTGAGTGACACCATACTTTGTGAGTAAGGTATCAAAAGTTTTGTTGCAAAATCGCGATCCCATCACTAATAATATCCCTTGGAGTACCAAACCTCGTGAAGATGTTCTTTTTCAAAAATGCCACCACACTTCGAGCTTCATTGTTGGGCGAAGCCACGACTTCAACCCACTTTGACACATAATCCACAACTACCAATATGTAAGTGTTCCCACAAGAGCTCACGAACGGACCCATGAAATCAATGCCCACACATCAAAAATTTCGATCTCCAAGATGGTGGTGAGGGGCATCTCATTTTTCTTAGAAATCCCACCGGCCCTTTGATATTCATCACAACACTTGACGAGATCGCTAGCGCCCTTGTAAAGAGTAGGTCAATAGAATCCACAACTCAACACTTTGTTGCCATTCTAAAGTCTTGCGGATCGGTATAGAGACATATGTACTTATCTTCGAGAGGCTACAGGGCTGTTAGGAGTACTTCCCTTCTTGATTCCTCATCGTGCGATTCGATCCCCTTAAGGCTTATGCCTAAGTTTATTCCTACTCAATCTTACGCTCGCGAAGTGCTTGCTATGAATCAAAAATTTGAGGAATTAAAATGGTGCTACGGATGTAATCCGAGATGTTTCCATGTGTAATTTGTTGGGGGCTGTTTTTATGTCCCTGCAGAAGAATGATATGTTGTTTTAGCTCAGTAGCTGTGTTTCTGAGAGCCTTAAGGCTATGCTCAGGTAGTGATGATGCTTGCGATTGGTTATCGTGTGATGTAGATATGATGATGGAATGCTTGACCGTATGTTGGGGTGATGAATGGTTTGAAGCGAGGTCTTCTCAGAGTGTGATTTCGAGATTTCGGTATTTTAGTCCCGGCAGAGGAAAGGCATTTAGATTATGAATGGTCCTGTTGGGGTTGATAAAGTAGTAAGACTTGGCATCTTCAAGTGAGGTGGGATATGCACCTGTGACATGAAGTCGTCTTCATTAATCGAGTGGAATGTGTTAAGTTTGTCGGTGCTATGATTTCTTCGGTTGCATGGGGTCAGAGTATTGAGAAGAAGTATTGAAGAATGCGGTTGGCAGAGACCGTGAGGTGCGGTGGTTCAGTACCGGATAAGTGTTGATAATGAAGGCTACTAGATAAAGATGATATTCGGAGAGCTTGAAGTCGTGGTGATCTGCTGGTTTGAGAGCTACAGAGAATGATCCTGAAGTGAGGCTAGGCGGTGGTTCCATTTCTAGGAGGCCAGGTGTAAGAAGCAGAAGTCGAGTAGTCGCAAAGTGGGGGGAGCGGCAGCATACTTGGAATTTGAAGATATTATAGTGCATTTAATGGATGTCCATGAGGAGCGGACGGACTAGTAAAGTTGGTAAATGAAGCAGGGCGTAGGATGGGGTATTGAAGTCGCAGAGAGCGTGCATTTCAGCGTCGTTGGAAGGTGTCCGCGGGTGAATTCCACAGGTGGGTTATCTCTTGTGAATCGGTTAGCGATGGCATGGTTGGCAGGTCTTTGTGAGGGGTTCTAGTGGCTATTCGGTAGGAGGCAGAATGTGTGAATGATACTAGAGAATTTGAGTATTTAGGGATTGCTAGCAGGAGGATTTGGAAGAATTGGACAGATTGGTTGAGCTAGATCGCGTTATCAAAGGAAAAAAGGATCTCGATAGGGTCTAGAGTGGTTCAAGGAGTAGCTTCAGGCTAAGTGGGGGAGTCCCACCATATGCAGTTTTGTTGTAGGGTTGGCTTCTCATAGGGTTACGGATTGTCGGTGTGTTGGCAAGTTATTACGGATAAGGGAAAGGAGTAAAATGGTAATTAGGCTTTGGAAGATTCAGAATTTTGATTAAGGCATAAGGGAGTTGCCAGGGTAGTGACTCAGTCACGTGCTTCAAGGAAAAGGGTGTTCAGGTGCTAGAACAGCCTTGGAGTTGATTGTATTCGGGGCCAGTCAGAGTGGGTGACTCTCAATAGCGGTCCTAGTGAATTCAAAAGTTAAGAATGTGGCGTTTAAGGGTTTCAGGAAGTAGTATGATCGAGAATCGAGCTTTTGCAGAGTAATTTCTGAGAAAAAGGAGGATGGTTGGAATGTTCTATGACATGTTTCAGCATGCAGGATAGTATTGGAGAGAGAAATAAACTCCGGATTGTAGAAAGATTATCAGGAGGGTATGAGACGGGTTGCGGGATTTAGGCAGCATAGTCTCGTGAATCAAGGTCACTCGGGATGAGTGAGGGTTGAGTTTTCTATGAGTGGAAGGAAATTTCTATTATTTCTGAAGCAATTGAAGATGGTTAAAAGACGATAGATTGATTAGCCATGGTCGAAATGGCCCGTTTGCGGTAGTGATCAGTTCCTTCGGTGTGATTAAGTTATGCGTGTGGTTTGTGCCGGTGTGTGCGGGGATTGTCGGCCGTTGTAATGGACTCCACGTGGGAGCATTTGAGTGCTATGGCCTGTCAGGTATAGGCGGATCCCGGAAGGGTTATAGTGGTATAGACTACTACTTAAGGATTTGCATGTTGGGTGATTATGGGAATTCACTCGTGTGTTGTGATGGTTCTACTGAATTGAGTTAAGTAAAAGGTTTCCGTATGATGAAGTGTTCACTCTATTGGTGGTTTAGAAGTTATGATGGAATTCTTGCGCTACCTCATATTGGCATGTCAGGTGCGGAAATGCAGTATGTAACGGGGAGTAAGAATCGAGATTGCAGTTCGGTGATGATAAGGATGTCATGAGCTCGGAAGAGAAAGAAAAAGTGATTTGAAAGTTCAGAGTAAGCTGGTGTTATCTTCAGTGTCACCTGAGAATGATATTCGGTGGACGAGGCTTTGTACCCTGGTTATGGGTTCTTGATTTGTCTTACAGCGTAGTATGGCCAGTGGTGGATTGTGGGGTATTGTCCCGGCTATGATAGTTTTTCTCACGTATTATGAGAGAAAGTGGGTTAATGTGGACCCAGGTAAAGCTATTAGCTTAGTTTGGTGCGAGCAAGGTAGACTCGGTGTTTGTGGATGGATTTAAATATGACTATGGGCTCCGTATGAGCCAGACATGTTCATTTCAGTATAGCGATCCTCAAGGAGGGGTGTTGGGATATCAGGTGTTGTCCCGTCTTGGTCAAATTCATGTGTTATTATGATTGTGCCGTGTGAGTTGTGAAACGACTTGATAATTTCCTA